>JAAAKQ030232856.1:0-11241 GCA_010016005.3 Zanna intricata | reverse complement strand
ATACATTTTAAAAAAATTGCAAAATTCATCTCTAATCAAATTAAATTAAATGAAAATTGATATTGTAATAATGTTTTATATATATATATATATATGTGTGTGTGTGTGTGTGCATGTGCATGCATGCGCGCGCATGTTTGTTTATCATTAATCATAATAATAGTGATATAACATAAAAATTATATTTAAAAACGTAAGCATCCCAAAAAAAGGATAATTTTTTCATCTTATGATTTTACATAAGTTATATTCCTTTCATTCCTCTGGTATTTTATTTCTTGTTATATGAACTCTTTAAAAATAATTACTAATTCTTTACTAGACAATTTATAATAACATTTAAGTGAAATAAAGTTTTTTTTTTTTAATAATTTGTAGAAACTGCAATTGCGTTTTCTCAATCTTGTTTATAGTCCTACTTTATTGTCTGTTGAAGTTCTAGTGATTTCTAAGAAAGTGTTGATGAAACAACAAATGAAATATATGACAAATATATATATATATATATATAAATTTATTTCTCTGATGCATCTTGATTCATTGATTTTAGATTAATTTTCTATTAATGTTTTTGTAGATTGTTGTTTATTACCTCATTCATCCTTTTAAGATGATTATACATTTAATAAAATGTGTAATCTTGTAAATTAAATTATTTTTTAATTCATTGACTACTTAAAGGCAATGGTAATTTTTTCATGTTCACAACTATTTATTTATTTTTTTTTGTTATTCAGAATTAATTAGTAATTCTATAAGTTTTTAAATTGATATAACTTCGTTAATAGATTAGATTGAAAATAGTTAATTAGTATTCATTTCTATATAGTATACTTTTGTAATTTTATTTAAAAACCAATTGTTAGTAATGATTTTAAAGCAGTTAATCTTAATGTAGATAATTCCTAAATACTTCCTTCATAAATTTCAGATTACTTAAGGATGCTTTTCAAACAAACATATATTCTTTAAACAAATTTTTTTTGGTACTTTAATATAATAAGACTTGATATTTATGTATGTTACTTATAATTAACTTCAAAACAACCAGAAAGAAAATCTTAATCAGGAAGAAGTTTTGTTTCCTGTTTATAACATCTAAAAGGAGACATGATGAGACTTGCATTATAAGCATATAATAATGTATCTGAATTATCTTTCCTGCTGTAATTGCTTATGGGAAAATTATAGAGAAAATTTTTTTAGCTTACTAATTACTTAATATATCATAGTCCATTTTTTTTACTGATAGTTATTATACATTACATGGCTTGGAAATGTTTTTACACCTAAAAATAATTCAGGATTGGATGAAATAGTTGACCAAAAATTAAAAAAAAATAATTCTTTTTAAATATAGATTGTTTAATCTTTAGTAAAACTAGATTATTTCCTAATTTTTTTTTAAAATGAATTATTGTTTGTATATTGTATTTTTGTACAAAATATATAACTGATTAAATTTAGTTTCACATATGTAATATTTTCTATACTTTAAACCATTACATTGACCGTTTTTATTTTATCAAATGATTTCTTGGACTGAAGGAACAATTAATCATTTTTATTGTTTTCAGCATCACTGATGTCTTCATTCTTGTTTTCTCGAATCGCATCTAATACTTGACAAAACAGTTTCATTTTGTTGATATCCACCCACTGTAACATTAGAGTTACTCATAAATCTGATTCTCCTAGTGTATGTCTTTTAATTAATCAAAATTAAATATTAGCTTGTGCTAACATAAAAGTTTCTGTTTGCTGACTTTCCTCTTTATCCAGCATAATTTCTAAGCACTTTTACCCAATTGAGTTTTATATTTTTCCATGTAATTCTGATTTAGTATTCCAGTTACTTTAATGTAATGGTGTTGTATAAAATCACAATTGAATATTTATAAGCTAATCACATGATTTTATAAATTTTATATTAAGAAACTAATTTATAAGTTTTATAATAATTAAAAACCCATTTACTAACAATTTTTTTAACAAATTATTCATTCAAGTGCTTTTGGAATAGGATTCCATCATCAGGAACTTAAAAATTTATATTATATTCTTAATAAAACTAAAACTTTGTTATCATATGTAAAATTGTTTATGTAAAGTATAACAGTGATCGTCATGTATTTAAAATTATGTAGACTTAACGTCCTGTCATTGTGAATATCTCCGCCATTATTGAAAAATTATTATAAATTTTGTATTAAGAAACTAAATTATAAATTTTATATTAAAAAAAAAAAATTAATTCTAGAAACTGAATAAAGAAATTAAATTTTGTAATATGAAATAATTTTATGCAGAAGAGGTAACTCTAACTCTTTATGAAAAAAGCCATGGTGCGAGTGGTAGTGTCTCGGTCTTTCATCCAGAGGTCCCAAGTTCGAATCCTGGTCAGGCATGGCATTTTTCACTCGCGCTACAATTCATTCATCTCATCCTCTGAAGATATACCTAAATGGTGGTTCCGGAGGTTAAACAAAAAAAAAAAATTTATGAAAAAGGCAAGTTTATTTATTCTGTGAAAATTTATTATTCATAATTTATAATTTTCTTTAAAATATTGACATTTCTTAAAGGAAAAGAAGAAAATTACACCGGTGTTTAAAGTATTCCAAGAAAAATAATTTTGTTAGGTTATTTTTTTTTTTATTTTACTCAAGTCTATCAGAAGAAGATTAGATTTTTATTTTTACCTTTTGCTTTAAATTTCCTATTATTAAATTATTTATTATAGGAATTGTTTTGGACGAATATTACATTTTTCAAATGATTAAAAAAATTAAATTTCATATTTTATTTTTTGTAATAATTTATTGATACTTAGTTTTTAGATTTTGTAATTTATTGATTTAATTATTTAAAATTTATTATAAGAATAGATGTTCTTATCCGGTTAATATTAGCTATAATTCTTCTTTTTTTTTTTTAAGTTATAAAAATAAAATTAACCGTTTTTAATAATACTTGATAAATATGTTGAATGTTATAAATGATGTAAAGCAGAAAATATACTGTAAATATTTAGGAATGATTTGGAATTAATCTATATTGTATTTTAAACTTGTGCTGCCACTTTTTTCTTTTAAGGTGTGTTTTTTTACCCATTACTACAATAATAATAAATGTCTTAATACCATAAGATATTATAGATGTGGCTATAAGCTTCCCTTTATTTACTTTGGTTTTACTTGAATGATACCTAATGTTGATATTTTCTTCTTGAAGTTTGACTATTTTAGAGTTACATTTTGTTATAGTTTATACATTTTAATAATTACATCATTCATTTATAAAAATACATTTTATATGATAAATTTTTATATAAAATAACTTGTTTAATATTAACAATTATTTAAGATTTGCTTCTATAAAAATTACAGATTTATTTTAAAAGAAAACACGTTTCAGTTATGAAGAAAACTTTATTAATAGTTCTTTTATTTTCACTTAATATAACTTATTTTTAGTACTCGCCTCGCTTGCCCAACTATCTTATCTAGCCAGTGTCCTATTGACCCTTGATGCATTCATATCCTCACGTTTGTGAGAACATTAAGTATTTTACAGATAGTCATTAAAGAACAAAATATTAGTAATTTTACTTAATTATATTTCTGTTGCCATGGTGACAGAAATATAATGACGTAAAGGATTATAATAAATTTATATATATATATGCATTGTTCGTATCAAGAAGTTTGGTACTTCTATACTAATTTACTTTTGTAAAATTTCAAAAAGCTTTTGTGTACAGAAGTTTTTTTAACAAAATGAAAAAACAATAAGTATAATAAATGTTAATGTAAACAACATACTGTTTATAGTACACAATACAATTTATTATACAGTTGTTAGTTCATTTTTTCCGCTAAATGGTAGCGTTTAATTCAAAATTGAATGTGAGCACATACAGCAAACAGACCAATGCACCAAACTTTTTTAGTTTAGAAAACCAACCTTTTTTTAGTGGATTTCTACTATATTATACTCAGTACTGTGTAAAGAGTCATGAGTTTGTTACTGTTTGTTTTATTTTTTGCACATGAATCATGAATGAGTTAGGGCACAGGATTAATTGTTTTTCATGTACATGAGCATTGTTAGGTTTATATGCCAGTCGCAGTTATTACTGAGTATAACCTTAACATAAAAATTAGAAACTTGTCAGCAGTTGTAGTGAGTGTGCAAGGATCATAGTTATATTGACTATCTACCATTCCTGAACTCTATAAAAGCGTCATTTAATCATCATGTTTATCTTTGAAACTATTGATTTTTTTTAATGCTATAAATTCTTCTTTTTATATAAATTAACAATATATGTGTGTTTTCTACCTAAAATGCCTTCATTTTAACAGTTTTAGTGATCATCATCAAAACAACTCTCCAATTGTTTCATCAATAAAACAATTGATGAACAGTTATTTAATCAACCATTTAATTAGAAAAACACATAATATATATATATGTATAAATTCAAGAACTTTTCTATTTAATATTACTTTCAAATTTTTTTTTTGCATTTAATTTTAATTCTGCATGTGTTGTTACACATTATTATTGATTTCTATCTGTTTTTTTTATATTATAAAGAATCTATTTGTATCTTAAAGTGTTAAGATACTGCATCAGTTAACAGTTAAGATACTGTGTCTTAAAATGTTACTGTATCTTAAAATGTGATGCTTAAGCATCACTTAACTGATGCAGTAATTCATCACTTTCATGCCCTGAAAATGGTAATATTTAATTATTTTTATTTATAACTAAACCTTTTCTTTAATTTAAATAAATTTGTTTTTTTAATTATTAAAAGATTTGGTTTCTTAATATTATAAAATTGAGATGCTGTATTATTTAAATTTTCTTTATATGTATTTAATAAATTGCTAATTATCAATTCATTTCTGAATGATACTATACAAAATATTTAATTTTTTGTATGGATTAAATCACCGAACACTGAATATGATTTATGGGATAATGGCCCATCATGTTATAAACAAAAGTTTACTTTTATTTTATTTTCCATCATAAGTTTAGACATTTGTTTTACTTATGAACATTGTTGAAAAAGAATGTTTTTTAAAGATAAATAATATTTTTCTAAAGTTCATTTTTCATTCATTATTTTTAATTTTTGTTCAAAATTACTAATCTCTTAATTTTCAACAGCACTTGTAGCCACATCTTTATTATCATGTTTATTAAATATTCCAATTTTTTTTTTTAGAAAAGTTAAACCATGACATACTATTTCCAGCATTTTTGATAAATGTTAATGTACTTTTATAGTATTTATTACTTTTTATTTTTTTTAAAGTAAAACCAACATTTGATTAATTTATTGATCTAAAATACGAATAAATAAATCTTTGAATGAATTGTAATAAATATTATTATTTTTATGGTTATTGAATTTATTGTGTATTGTTGTCATGGGTGTTGCATTATTATCATATATTATGCTTATTTGTAATTATTAAATTTGTTATGCTTCAAATTTTTTTAATTTTCCGTATAATCTAGTCTTCCAAAGTTTTATTGTTACAGTTAATTATAATGAGTTTTGTTGATCGGTTGTTATTGTGTATTATGTTCTTTTTTTTATATATACATACAATTTAGAGGTTTGGTTTTTTTTTTAAAAAAAAAGGGACCAGCATATGCAATAGATAATAACTATAAAAGTTGTTTAAATAAAATAATTGTTTTTAATTTACAATTATTTTCTTTTTGTGGATAAAAAAATTATTAAAAAAAAAATAAAAAGATTCGGTCACTGTAAAAATTCCATATAAAATAAAAACTTATGTATGAAGAAAAAACCATTATTGTCTATTTTAATATATTTGTCACTTTATTTTCAATTCTTAATATAAAAATTACTCTGATATAGTTTTTTTTATAACTTTTTAAATGTTTCTGATTCTATCAACCTGTGCAGTTAAAGTAAAAATTATATAACCTGAGAATATTTACTATGTCAAAATTATAATTCATGTTTTAGAAAAGTAGAATTTTCAGTTAAAAAATGATCTATTTCATTGTTTTTTGTATCATAATTAATTACTAATATGCTGTTATATTTTATAAACTTTAATTTGTTTTTTGTTAATATTTAGTATTATTATAATTATGTATATATTTATTAATAAATTTGAATGCTTAAAATGACTAAAACCTTTCTTTTTAATGCTAACTTTTTTTAAGCAAAAATCTATAATAAAATATAATAGTTACAATGAAAAAATATTACTGCCGAGTGTTAAAAGGAAAATGAAAATATTGTTGCAACATGTGCTTTTTGAAATTAAATTTATAAGTTTTAACAATTTTGCTAATATATAATTTTGATAAAATTCATGTAAAATAACACTTACCATAGTAAACCAGCAGTGAGATTACTAATGAAGACAATTATGAATATTTTTTTCCATCAAAATTTTAAAATGTTTGATCGCTTTATTTATTATGAAAAGATAATTTATTTTGTATTTAGTTACATTTATTCCTCTGCTGGATTGTGTGTTCATTTCATACCTACACTCAGTAAATTTTTAAACTAAAAAACAAACTTAATTTAAGGTTATGTATATACACAGTCTTTCTGTTCTAAATACCTGTACATTAATATTTTAAAGTGTTTCAGCTATCTGTATGATTTGGAACAGTAATCTTCATGAATATCTCTACCTTCATTAAATTATTCTTAATTAATGGGGAGGACTTATTTATATTATCTGTGTCTCAATATTAATGATTTTGACTCTTCTCTTTAGATTAAATTAATTAATTTGGGTTTTTCCATAATCTGACAAATAAAATTATTTTTTATATATTTTATGCTGCCTAGATTTTCCCCTATATCTGTTTCTGTTTCATAATTATACATTCTGTTCGATGTATACAATAAATAATTTTTATTCTATGATTATTTTATTTGGCAGTTTTTACATTTTTACTTGTTCACTTTTTAGATTTGAATTCATAATCACATTAAAATTTTGTTAAAAATGAAAGTCTAGGTATTATGATTAAATATTAAAACTGAATATCTCATCAAAGATTATAGTAATTTTTAATTGTAAATTATTATTTATTTTAAAATTATATTATTGTCAGTTGTATGAATAATTATTGCGTGTTTTAAATTTCTGTTATGTTATTAAAAATTAAACAAAGTTTCTTAGAGGCATTAGTTTTTTCATGATATATATAATAATGATTTAAATAATAATAATATTATAACCACTAGACACAGTTAGAATGTTTGAAAATAAGAAAAAAATATATACATTTATACAAAATGTCCTGGCCAAATATATATTTTTATGTTATGACATTTATGAAATTATGTAAAAATATTGATGTACTTGTATGCACATTTCAACTTATTAATCATGTATATCACAAATTTTGTGATTAACTTAAAGATTAATCTTGTGCATTACTACATACTCACACACACACATACACACACACACACACACACACGTATGTGTATATATTTAGTTATTGAAGTACCCATGACAATATTATTTAGACAATTTTTATTTCATCAGTTCAAAAAAAATTTTTTTAAAATATAAAGAATAAATTAAAAAATTAAAAAGATACATGATGGAAATTATATTAATCAGATTAATTTTAAAGCCTGATGCTACACTTTCAGTGTAGTTCCTTTTACTTGATGAAATGACTGAATGAAATCTGTAAGAAGCATAACATGTCAAAGAAAAATTCATACTGCAGAATTTATTTGTTTTGAAAAATCCTACCATTAATAGTACTTTACAGCTAATAGGCATTAAGGAAACAACAACTGTACCTTAATTAGGAGCTTTTCTTAATTTGAAATTATAGGATAATATATTATGTAGTTAATTACAAATGAAATATAAAATCATCTTGTTAAATTTTTTTTATCAAGAAAAAAGATTGTATTCAGTGTTTAATTGATAATTATTTTTTAATATTCAAATTATTAAAATATTTATAATGAATAGTAAAATGAAAAGGGAATTAAACATCTTTTTATTTGAGTAAAATTTTATTGATTAACTTAATAATAGCAAAACTTAATAATGCCTAAATGAAAGTTTTTGAAATCAGTATGATTCTACTATTGACTGCACACTTAATACCTAAGACAATAAAAGAGTACAGTGTGTTATGTTATCATCATTATTAACATACATGCTTGCCTTCCCCACTCAAGGAAGATCACTGATTGCCTTTCAGTGAATCAACTGGAAGGTTGGATTTGTTCTTACAACTATTACCGAGTAAACTTTTTATAATATTTACTTTTTGCTACTTTTTGACCTTATAAATAAAACTTATTTTATTATGATAAAATATATGTATTTATTTAAAAAATTCCTTCTTCAATATTAAATAAATATTTTTGTTAACTACTTTATTAGGTTATATACAATTTTTTATAAGTACAGTTATTAAAACTGATGTAATTTGTTTATATGTAATGAATATCATTACAAGGTTTTCCTAGTTGTTATGCCTTTAATTAATAATTTCATGTAAATATTTTTTTTTTATCTTGTCGATTTTTTAAACTATTTTTCAAGAGTTATTTATCATAACTGTAACTCATTTTAGAAAAAAGTGGTTTAGTTGTTCAAAGCATTATTCTTTGGGTTACAAACCTTATAGAAATAATTTTAAAAAATGTATGTATAAAAAATTTCTGTGTAAATTTTATAGAAAAATAGTTCCAATATTAATTTTTATTCCTTATTCTGTTTCATGATTTTACTAGTTATATAAAGCAAACCGAACATAATATTCATTATGTTATTCCAAACATTTTATATCTTAAAGAACTGATATTTTAAGGAATGCTCACAGTTTTTTTTATACTTTTATTATAAATAAGAAGTACTTTATTTTTATGAAATGTACTGGTAGTTCTCAAACTTATGTTATTAATTGTAATTATTTTTGCTAGTAAAATAACATATAAACTTTAAAATTATTTTTGTTATAATTTTTTTTACAAATAAAAACAATATTTTTAATGTTAATTTGGTAATTAACAGTTTGTACAGTTCTATTCTTAAAATTATTTAGCAAAGGAAAGTCAATTATTTTGTCAATATGCCTGCAGTTGCGATTAATTTCATATCTCGTTCCTAAAATTAATTCTAGACCTATAAGATTGTTAGTTAAATTACTTAATGTTCTTTATTTAATATTTTTTCTTAAATAATTAATCATATTGAATATGGCAAAAAATGAAATAAAATATAAAAATAATCTTTTGGTTAAGTTAATTAAAAATATTCTTTACAACATCTAATTAAATTAATTCACCCAAGCACCTGAGCATGCGCGCGCGCACACACACACACACACACACACAGATACACAAACATTATTTATCAGGGAAAAACAGATGGATTGTCGTTTCCCAGATCTATGCAAACATTACTGATGGACATCTACATAGATGTAATGACATCTGCTTATCATGATCTGTTTTTTTTTTGTTTTAATTCTATGAGGCCTTTCAGATTATTAAATCTTCAGATGTTCAAAACAATTTATCCAAAAAAAAAAAAATTGTTGTTTGTACTGGTATTTGTATGTGCAACATCTTACAAATTATTATTAGGCATATAATATTATCTTTAATATACATTATATTATTTTCTAATGATAATTAAGTTTGTGATAAAGTAAATCATTTACCCTACTAAAGCAGTGGTTGAGATTAATACTTTAAATACTTAAGATGGAATAATCTGGAATGCTTCATAACTATAAAAAAAAAAAAAAAAAATAGTATTTGGTAGCTCAAACATTGATGTATAACATTTAAAAAATTAATTACTACCGCTTATGCTGACTGTGTTTGATTGCAACTGATATAAACTTATCAAACATTATCATACAGATGTTTACTGAAAAAAAAAATTGCCAAGACAAACAAATAAGAATACTAAATGTTTAAACATTTATTGTTTATGACTCAACATCATCATTCTTCATTGTTATCCTGGGTCAAAATTATTTCTTTAAACTATTAAAACAATTCTATATATGATCCTGGTAATTAGGGTAGATTTATATAGATTAAATCTGTGATAGATTAGGATAGATCCATTCTAACCTAAAGTAAACATAAATATCTTAGAAATGAGAATGATCTTGATTATCAAAATGTAACTTAGTCAATTTGACTCAATAATGTTGGTATCTTTATAGATATAATTCTCTTTTTGTTGATTGTGATAAATCTATTAAACTTCTAGATGTCCCTAGTTTATTTATAATTACTTTATTAAAAATTTATAAACTTTATTATCTTTTTTTATTCTTCATGTTCAAATAAGATAGAAAAACCAAAGAAAATACTGGCATGGAAAATAGGGAAAAGTAAACAGAAAAAGGGTATCATTGCTTTTTTTGATGGATAAAAATTTCTTTATAATTATTGTTTTTATGAAACCATAAAAATATTTAATTACAGCGAAGGACCAGCAATTAATTTGATTAATGTTGTTTTTAATTGCTAATACAATATGCAAGATATTGAAAAAGTTTGAGAACTCCAGAAATGAATGATTATTATTGCGGTTATGATTTTAGTTATTGTTAACTGATCATGTGAATGTGAATGTCTCCAAATATCTTTCATTTGGAAATGTTTTATATTTGACACCAAAGGGAAGAAAATGTTAACTATATGTGTTATTGTAAATTTATTATGAATATTATTATTGTAATTATTATTATCATTATTATTATTATTATTTTAATATTAAATTCTTACATAATTATATCATTTAACAATAATTATGTTTGAGTGATAATTATTATTATTATTGTTATGATTACTATATTACTTTTATTGAATTACAGATAATTTTGTTTACATGTATTTTTTTTCTCATTGAACATATGTAGATATTAAACAAATGCAATGTTTTTCTTTTATAAAAATTTTTAAAAAATTATCTTATGTTTTATCTTATTTATTTGCCCTGTTAATAATCCCTTGAAATTTGATCTAATATTTAATGAAGTTCTGTCTTGAGTTATGTTAAACAACAATAAATACTGCATTGCCAGCTTTAAAGAATCCTGAATTCTCTAAAATTGTTTTTAAGTGATAAATTATGAGTGACCATATCAATCTAAAATTATTCCAATTTTAATTAATTCATTAAGATAAAATTAACAAACATAATTCAAGTGAAATCTTTA
>JAAAKQ030232845.1:0-11242 GCA_010016005.3 Zanna intricata | reverse complement strand
GTTTTGCAAAACTAATAATAGAAGGAGCTGTTCTTCATCTGAACTCATACTCAATAATAATGCGAGACAAAAATTATTATTACTTCTCTAGAAGGACGCGGCTATACTGGACCACTTACACAAAATATCGGGTTCTATGTGACACCCCTATATCACAGGTCGCCGCCACGACCACTGGATCGCTTCCCGCCGCGACAGAACGCCGCCCGTGTGGCCGAGGCTTAATACAGTATAGAAAGACTGTTGTAGTTATCCGGAGCCGGTTGCTTCTTAGATTTCTTAAATAGTCTATTAAGTCATTTTTAATGAATAATTACATACAATAGAATCAAGTATAATTATTAATGAATAGCTGAATAATTATTAGAGATTAATTACTTATATTTTAACAGGTGTATTATTTATTCTTTTAACAGGCTTTATTTTTTTTAAACTACTTATTTTTTAACAGGTGTATTTTCTAAAGAAAATCAGCATTTTTAGAGCATTAATTTTTTAATATTTGTGCTGTACTCAAAATAACTTAAACGTTTCATTGAACATGATGTTTTTGTTCTTTTTGTGATTCAATTAACAGAGAATGCAGTTCAACTCAGCTAGTTGCTTTAAAGTTTACTTTCGAGTTTTCATTTTGCTTTAAAGTTTACCAGAGGTGTAAAATTAGAAATATATTAAAACATGTTTTTAAAATTACCGTTATGAGAAATACAGAAATCGATGTAACACTCCCTTAAATTTATTATGTTACTTTTGCATCACACAGCTGTGTGTCATGAACTCGTATGTGAACTCGTCACCGCAAATCAGCTGATATCAAAGTCACAGTTCAAAGGTTCAAATCCTAGTAAAGGCAGTTAGTTTTATATGAAATTGAATACTCGATTGTGGATATCGTTTATTCACTGGTTGTTGGGTTAAAATTAACTACACTTCTCTGAAGTAATACATTAAGGTGGTTCCGAAGGCTAATAAAAAAAACAAAAGTGGGAAATAGGGAAGGCTGTGTGTTGGAATCAACTTAAGAATTGATACCTAGTTTTCAGTTTCGTAATCCTTATTCCTTATTCCTTATTCTTTCTTTGGCTGTTTAGCCTCCGGAACCAACGTAAGGTATTATTACTTCAGAGGTGATGGATGAGGATGATATGTACAAATGTAAATGAAGTGTAGTCTTGTGCAGTCTCAGATCGAGCATTTCTGAGATGTGTGGTTAATTGAAACCTAGTCATCAAAGAACACCGGTATCCACTAAGATCGTGGATACCGGTGTTTATTGGCGATTAACAAACTCCTCCTTATTGGTGGTAAACAAATAACTTCTCTTCTTCTTATTTCATAAAAGCATATAAATTTGTTATTCCAATTGACGAGTTACCCATCTGATTTATATATGTATGTTAGTTTTTATTTATTGTATTGTTAGTCTAAATCTTTCTGTCATACGTGTAAGTTAACTATTAACAAATATAAATATGTAATTCATAACTCTAATTAAAACACTAATTATCATGTACGCTCTTAAGCTTAATATAAAATATAAAGGGTATCCTATCTAAATATGTTATACTCTATAAGAATATGTGATAATCTATTTACTAAATAAATATATATAACAATGGATTTATTTGTAGATATATATGACCAGCCCCGTAAAGGTTCAGAATAATAATTGGTGCAGTAAAGCATAGTTATTCGAACACTTAGAAAGGTTTTTATAACCTTTTTTACCCTTGAAATCAAAATTAGCATAAATAACCTATTATCTATATTTATTTAAAATTATTTTTTATGTTTGTTAATATACGATTGTTAATAGGTTAATTACTATTTTATCTAGTTGTATTCTATTTTAATTTTTTTATTATATAGCCAATCTGAAAATTTAATGACTAAATTGTACCAAAACAAAATTGCGTTAACATCCATGTACGTTAATTAATTTTTCCAATGATTCAGTAAGTTTTTATTATTGAAGAAATTTTAGATCTATCATTTGTAATTAAATCCTGAAAGATAATTTAACCAACAGGTGATTGAAAATATTTTCCAGTTGTAAAACAAAATGTAAACGTGAATAAATTCTATCCCAAAACATTTTGGTAAATTAATTAATTGATCTATATACTTGCAACAGTAGCTTTCTAATTTTGAAATATCTCTGTATTTTACTGATTGAGGTTTTCATCGTAGTTAATGTGTAGGTAAGTATCATGTTATTTTGTAAATGGGATATTAGAATATGCAATACTAGTTGGAAAGTATTTAAACTCTTTCAGGATATGAATTGGTAGTGTAGAATGTTAAAAGATTGCCTTAATTTTTTTTTATGTTAAGCAATATTGCATTTTCTGTTAGATATTATTGGGTAACCAGTTCATTTTTAGTTGTACTTTAGGCAAGCTTTCTTCTTTTTTTTTTATGTAGAAATGCATTTAAAATGTCTAGATACTTGACCCGTCAGTTACAACACCCCGTCACTTCGTAACAATGAAACATTTTTTTTCTTTTGTTAAAATATATATATATATATATATATATTAACAAAAGATATTACTCATAAGTCGTAAACATCTTACAGTCATGACGTTAAATTTTTATTAAAGTATAACTTATTTTATTAATTGACGATCGACTATTATGAACCTAAAAATTGTAATTCAATTTTGCTATAATTATACAAAAAAAATTTATATAGATGAATATTAATGAAATTAATAACTTCAAATATTCCGTGCTTATGGAGAAGTAACTGCGAAAGCGGTCAGATATTTATATTAAAAATTGTTTTAAAGTGGAAATATTATTTTTTACAAAAATTGTATTTTATAATTAATAAAAATGCATGCTCCGGTGCTCGTCCACGCCGCAGTATATAATATCAGGATAGCTTCTCCTCTTAAACATGAACAAATAGGCTCCTAATCTGCCATTTCCCAACAAGAAATGGATGAGGAAGTAGTCCACCTCACCAAATCCCCGCCCGAACGACGGCTCCAGTCGAGGAATTAGCCTCCTTGTGCAGGCTAATTTTTCTGAGGTCTCCATGGCATTCTTCAGTCAACAGCCTTCTAGCTTCCACCTTCGAGAGTCCCTCATACTTTTGCTTCATCTCAAGCGCCCTCAAATGAATCGGGGGTACACCCGCTATCACTCCTGCCGTCACGTCCGATACGGTCCAGGTTGGAGAGAGGAAAGCCTATCCTCATTTCGTTTTTTCTCCTGCGCCTCATAACAGAGCGACACCGCATTTAGAAAAATCGTCGTGGCCATCAAGAACAGCAACCTCCTCTTGCTTTGCCCCTCCATATTGCACAATATTTTACACAAGACAGCCAGCTCCTTCTCTGTTCTGTCCGACGCCTCCTTTACGTGGGTGGTGAAATTTCCAGATTGATCCAGCCATACACATAGATAATTTGAGGACCTGCTTTCCTCAGTAGTATTGCCATCGACCCAAATCTTCATTATCCTCAGATGTTTTCTGCCCACCAAGGCTACCATAGCTGTTTTCTGAGGAGCCAGCGTCAGTCTTCTTCTTCGGAGACATTTGCCAGCACAACTGCCTCGTTGGCGGTCTTCTCTACTTGATCTTCTGTATGTCCAGATATGAACAGAGCCAGGTCATCAGCTTACGTGACGAGCTGCGTGTCGCCAGAAAGGTTTCCGTGCAGCAGGCCGTCATACGCAACACTCCACAATAGTGGACCTAATAACGAAATCCGTACTCCTCCTTACATGTTAAATTTGACAAGACCCTCTTCTGTGTCGGCTCTCAGGCCCTTTCGTCGAGGTAGTTATTGACTATCGTCAGAAGATAATTATTTATACTCCTGGCTCACAGCTCCTCAGAATCACCCTCCAGAGAACGCTGTTAAAAGCGTTCTGGACATCAAGGAGTACCAGCAATGGTATCTTTCGGCGTCTTCGATGTCCGGTGCTCCGTCCCTAGCCCAGTCTTTGACGTGCCACACGGCATTGACAGTGGATCTCTCCCCAAGAACCCGACCTGGTTTTAGGAGAAGCCACCCGATGTCTAAAGCTCATCCTGGATGCGCTCGGCGATCATACGCTCGTATACCTTTCACCATGTGTTTATAAGACACAGGGGTCAATAGTTCTTCTCGGCCTCTTGCAGGAGCTCCTTCTTTGGAAGAAAACCAAGTCTCCCATTCTTCCATCATTCAGGGAAGTCTCTTCTGCTCAAGGCCTCATTAAGCACATCCAAGACTAGCTAGGGATGACTTTTTGACAGGCACAATATGATTGGTCCGGGCACACCATCGGGGCTAGAACTCTTCTTCACATTTATCCGTGCAACTGCCCATTTCGGTTCTTTGAACGAGAATCTGATGGCTTCTCCACCGTTTGTTCAATGATTTTGATGTAATTCAGCTAAACACCTTTCTCCAGAATAAAAGTTTTGTATTAGTTATATGTAAAGATTATACAATATCCTTCAATTAAAAAATAAAAAAGACAAAATTTTTTTTATTAATTTCTTAGTCAAATTTGTAAAAGTATTAAACAAGTGGACAAAACCCTCGCAATTAATATGTTGAATCTGATTTAAAATGATATAATAATAATGAAACATAAATTACTTTTTTTAATAACAAGTTTCATAATCTGGTCTTCTGGAAAAGGGATAAAACAAGACCCAAAACCATCAGAGTATGTGTTCAAGGGGGTTAATAAGAAAAAGAAGTATTTCCTTTCTTATTGAGGTCATTTGGTACACTGAAATTATCTATAGTAAATGTTACAGAAGAAACTTTCCTTTATATAAAAGAGAATGTATCTGAACGCAAAATGTTCGCTCTAGACACATTTTTTTAAAAAAAGAAAACTCTATGTATCGATCTAATAAAAAAAATGTATGTGTGACACACATTGAAGTGTACACGCACTAAGCCACACATAATACAGAGACTAAAGTTCACTGCAAGTGGTATTGAGCACGTTCGTTCTAACAAATCGATTTCTTCAACCGCAATTTTCTTTTCTCGTGAAGATATTAATAATAAAAATACAGATAAATGAATCATTATTAAAAAATGTATCAGTAATTTCTAGAATTTTCCAATTCTTTACATTATGTAATTTTTGGTTTATTATCAGTTTTTTTGATGTAACATTAACGAGCGCATAGATAGTTTATTTTGGCCAAAGAAATAGAAAGTAATAAACATGTAAATATATATATATATATATATATATATATATATTTTTTTTTTTTTAAAGGAATATCATTTTAAGATATGACTAGAAATACACATTTGTATGTTTCATCAGAATTATAATGTACACATTTTAAGTAAAATGATTAAATATGTATAATGACGTACTAAGAAAATATGTATAATGACGTACTAAGATATGTATAATGAAGTACTAATTACGTACTAAGAAAATGATTTATAAATTGGTAAAATTGTACATAAGCAATAGCAATACAATTAAAAGTTTCCAAAACATTATTACATATTTACATAGTAGTAGAGGTTGGTTTTACCTAATTGGTGGCCGTGTTCCATTATATCCAGAAGCGATAAACAATTTTTCTAGAAACAACATTTAAATGATGTTAAATAGATGTTTTGAAGTTGCGTTTATCGCGAATACCTTTGAGGGTTTTGGAATATCCTCCACGTTAGACAATTTTTTTTCTTGTAAAAAGAAAATGTTTAAGTAAACACCTTTAACTTAAACTTGTTAACTTTTAAACTTGTTTAAGTATAACTCATTTGCAACAGGTTATGTTTATGTAGCCCAATGGGCTGGTGTAGTGGTTAAAACGACATCGCAAATCAGCTGATTTCAAAGTCTAGAATTCTAAGGCTCAGATCCTAGTTAAGGTTACTTTTATATGGATTTGAATACTAGATCATGGATTCCGGTATCTTTGAAAGTTGGGTATCAGTTAATCACAATTGTCAGGAGTGGTCAACCTGAGTAAAAGACTATACTTCATTCACATTCATAGATATCATCATCATCCATCCTTTGAAGTAATACCTTACGGTAGTTCCGGAGGCTAAACAGAAAAAGAAAGAGTGAGTGAATGGTTATTCGTTTTATGCATACAACCGCCTCTATACATAAAATCCATTTTTAAGGAAATCACTTTTTTTTCTTTTTTTAAAAAAAAAGAAAAGAAAAGGATAAGTGTCCCAATATTTAATTTTCTTTTTTTCTTTTTTTAATTTAGGTCGTTTGCACAGGTAGAATGGGATTTTCCTCTGTAGCGCGAATGGTAGCATCTCAGCCTTAGGTCCCGGGTTCGATTCCCAGTCAGGCATGGTATTTTTAGTCACGAAACAAATCATTCTTCTCATTCTCTGAAGAAATACCTAATGGCAGTCTCGGAGGTTAAAAGAACGGTAAAATGGGAATTAAAATTTCGGTGGAAATATCATTAACTGTTTTCATACGACCAGATTTTACATTTTATCTAAACTCGTTTAACAGAGATCATTCAACTTCTCGGTAGTGTGTTCTTTCTTAAGATCACATCACAAAATCGTTCGTACAGGTAAATTCGGAAATATTATTTTTTCCGGTTATATTTTAAGTAAAAAAAGTTAAAATTTCCAGAAAGTTTAAACTGTTCATCCGAAATTTGACATATATTTTTAAACGATTATATTTTACAAATTAAAAAAATATAGAATTTCATTGTTTGTAAATTCCAAACTGGCACCTATCTTAATTTTTCGTACCATGATTGCTTTCAAACTTCTCGTATTAAAGAAATTGTTTATCAGAAAACTTTTAAGCATTTCATTGTAAACAAAGTGAAACCAAGTATTTTTTTTAAATTGAACTTTATACAGGCAGTTTATAACAAAAAATGTTTCGAAATAACAAAAGTAATTTTTTCCCTGTTTTATCTACGTCACCTATATGATTCAAAGAGCGAATATCAATCAAATACTTAATATTGTTCAAATACCACTTAATTGGTGATGTTAAAATCTGTAACACAATATAAATTTAATTCTTGTTGAAACATAAACTCTACTAAAATTCCCAATATATCAATTTTCAATGTAGATATTTATAACAATATTAAAAAAAAATGTAATATCACATTTCAAATTTAATTATTATTGCCAAAAAAAATATAGTATTTGGAGAAAAAAAAACTGTTCCTTATTCAAGAAAATTAGTTTTTAAACGAATTGTAGAAAATATTCGTTTTAAAAAGTATGCTAAATTTAATTAAAATATTTCGCTACGTTCTGGATATATAAATTTCTATGTAAAACACATTAATTGGTTTAAAGAAATACAAGAAAATTTCCTGATCTATTTTTTATAGAAATCTCTTTCTTTCGTAATAGTATTAGAAACTCAGTTTGTTATCAAAGTGTGCATGATTATCATATTCATATGCTCTTTAAATAGATCTGGTCGATTAATGATTACTACATTACTACTGAAAAGGACAAATTGGTGGGTATAGGAGAAAAATACGTAAATCCAACCTAGTCTATAACAAAATGAAAGGAGTACGTTTTAAAAGACTCGAAGGGGTTTTTCATAGCGGTTCAGCAGTTTTTTAGTTACTTATTTCTTTTAATTTGTAATAAATCAGAAAATTATATACGTAACCGTATTGCTGAATTATACTCCTTTACACGTTACAACAATGATACGATATATTTTTTGAATGCATTTCCTTAGAAACAGTTTAGAAAGTAATCTGATGCTAAATACTATACATAGGATTTTATCATAGAAAGCGTAGGTTATATAATCCTTAGCTAGGTCGTAGTGATAAGCAGTCAATAAACAGAATTTAGTAGTACATTCCCGCATTCATCGAGGGTCCCTCCTCGAAGTGGCCTCTGCATACCGGACGATCTCTTATGAGGGGATTTACTTGATCACCGGCATACCTCCCGTAGATCTGGTGATCGCTGAACGTAAGGACAGATTTCAAATCTTGAACAAGAATATGGCCATGGCACTATCATGCAGTAACTGGAAGTCAAGATGGGCCCTGGGAAACAAAGCAGCCTGGACCACGAGACTGATCCGTGGTTTAGATGCATGGTGTGATAGGCCACACGGGGAGTGGAAACATCATGTCACTCAAATGCTGAGGGGTCATAGTGAATTGGAAGATTACCTACAGAGAATTGGTAGGCGAGCCACGGTCATTGCATGTTTTGTAGTCAGCCGGACACCACAGAGCATACTCTGTTTGACTGCCCAACTAGCGGATCATAGTAAAGATTACCGGACGCTCTTCAGACGACCTCTAGAAGGATGGGCTATTAGTGAGCGGTGAGTTTGAGTTTGGTCTGGGGATAGGGACAGTCCTCTGCAAAACCACCGCGCATCTCGGAGGTGATTGGCGATGGTGAGAAGGTACGGGAACTCCTGACCCCCTAGTTTTTCCGAGAAAAAAGAAAGGGATAAATGATCCGAACCGGTGGGGGCGCTCATATCCGTATGGGCGTTTCGAATTTGAGTGGGCAAGGGTGAACAAAAAAATAAGACCGAGATCCGGCCGCTAGGAGCGGATGCTGGGGACGGCATAGCCGAATCCGAACTCTCTGGCTCCGACGACTAATGCAAAAAAGACCCAGTCCCAATGAGATCGAGCTGCCGTACCGGATATACAGCCGTCGAGCGGGGAGGCCCCATTAGAGGCAGACACATTCCCTTGGGTTGAGCAAGACTTAATTGTAGTTCCAACCCAGGAAAGAGGGGGAAGAAAAGGTCATAGTGACAAGGTAGTACAGTTTTAAAGGGAAATTTACAAGCCTGCAATCACGAACGAGTCCTTTCTAGGGCTAATTCAGTTTTACATTCTCCATAATTCTTCGACTATCAGCCTTTCCTCTCGGAGAGTAACAGACATATTATCTACCGTCTTCGGATATACGCATATTTTTTTTCATAATCCCCGTTTCTGAAAAATTCCTACGACATATTTTTTGTTACCATCAACTCGTATTTTTCTTCACCACCAACTCGAGTTAGTTAATATTATGCAATAGATTGTTGTTGTAAGCTAAATTTTGAGAAGTGATAGTAAGCAAATCTTTTAATAATTAGAATATATTTTATAATTGTTAGTTGTATTTATAAATTTTAAAGTATCATAGATATAAAGCGATTAAAGATTGATTCATTATTTATAAATAACTAGTTATTTTTAAATAAACTAAAAATATTATTATTATGAAATATTACTACAAATATTATTTGAGTAAACTAAACTAGTCTGAGAGATGGTTGGCAGGGGAAAGAACAAAAATCGTATTACTATAATTGTTTTCCTTATTAAGAATTTACAATAAAATAATTTTCATAAAAGTTTACTACAGTTTTAAAAATATAGAAGTATTAAAATTGATATTTCAAAACTATTTTGTAGTACACTTAATAAATTAAGTTTTAAAATTGATAGTAGCAAAGCTGCATTTAATCAGTTTTAAATGAAATATTTATTGCTGTAATGAATATTACATTTAACTTTGTACTTTTAAATTACCAGTTTATATTCTGAGGTACAACTTTTTATATTATTACTTTTTCCATAAATGATCATTATAATTAGTTTAGGAAAACACTTTAAATTAGGTCACCAAGTGCATGGACTTTTAAATTGAGAGTCTTATGTTTAATAAATGCTTATGTTTAGTAAATAACTAATCATTATTTTGATTAGAATAAAATATATCTTCCGCAGTAGGTTTAATACATATGACGTTGATAAAATTAAATTTATATACTATTCTGCATAACCTGAAAAAACTATTATAAAATTTATCCAGTGGGGAGAGGAAAAGAACATTGCTAAAGTAGTCATTTTTACCAAAAAATTAAATTAGAATTAAAACAACATTGTTTATAGTAAATAAATTCAGATAGGAAAGCGTAGAAAAAAATTGCAAATCTATGAAGGCCAAAAAAAAAAAACCATAACCAACAGTGGAACTATTAATACCTATTTTAATCTTACTGTATCTACATTACTTATACGTCGTTTCTATCGACTAACGTAATAAAATTTCCTTTGATAATCATTTAAATCAAACCCAAATAAGTTTCAAACCGATTCATATTTTAACGAAATTACAATCGGTGCTAGGCCACATCGGCGAGTGACTGGCAATATGGAGAACAAAAATCCAAAATAGTTAAGCCATATTACGTTTCCATTGAGGAGAAATGACTGTCCCACAGTTAAATGGACAGAGTAATCCTCTGGAACACTGACCTCGTTCAATAACTTAGGCTCCATTTCGATCGTTGTTTTTAACTGGGAAGTAACACGTGAAAGAGAAAAAAACCAACTTAACAAGATTTATTGGTTGTTAGGTAAGATCTCGCTCCTGTATACAGAGAGTGATTCTTAAACCGATTTGGATATATGGGACACGACCTGCAAAGATAACGTTGAGATTATATAACGTTTTCAGAACAAGCTGACGATAAATATAGCAGAAGCACTGAATGAGGTTCACTCGGAATGAGGAAATTCATGGCTAACTTGTGTAATATTATTTTCATGATGAGAACAAACGGATTGGTTTAAGTTACGGACGGAGATTAAACAATCATGTGAACTTTCTAACAGTTAACCTTCTACACAACAATGAATATGTCAACAATTTGACTGAAATACCAACACGTGCTAGACTGGGATATATTACGTGACTTTTGAACTAGTTCAGTATTACGTAATATTAGTTCAGTATTATTATAGTTCATTTGATAAACGTCTTTACTAAGGATTAAGGAGGAGCCTAATTGTCTTCTATTGCTTTCTGTGAACTTGTTATGCTACTATTTTGTTTATATTTTATGTTTATGTTATTACTATTTTTTAATAATGTTTTGGATTAACTTTGGTTTTTTTTCATTACGTTATCTTTTGTATCTAAGTGATCCACATTAATCCAAGTATGTTTGTTTATATTGATTTTTTTTTTGAATATGAAGTGTCTTTGTAGATATGTTCATGTACTTACGCTTTTTTCAGATATTCATTGAAAACCACATCACGTGTTTTTTTCAAAATGCAATTTACTAGTGGTTCCTTAATCGGACCGACTGCAGATATTTGTGAGAAAAAAATATATAAACTTTTAATTTTCTCTAAGCATTCTTTTATCAGGCAATTCTGAAAGTTGTTCGAAAGGATGGCATAGTTGCAGTGGAGATGAGTGAATTTCTAGTGATCTGCGGCTACATCTCTCCGAACTGCACGGATGTTCGCTTC
>JAAAKQ030232834.1:0-11242 GCA_010016005.3 Zanna intricata | reverse complement strand
CAGTCAGGCATGGCATTTTCACATACGCTACACATCATTCATCTCCATCCTCTGATGTAATACTTAATTGTGGTTCCAAAGTTAAAAAAAAAAGTGTGTGTGTGAGGAGGGAGAGTAAATGACAGAATGACTGTGTGAGTGAGTGGGACGTTTATTAATGGAAGAATACCAGAAGAAAAGAAGTACAAATAGAAGTCATCCGAAGGTAAGTCGGACAAATCCTCCCGAGATTGAGTTATGCTTAATTGCGGGTCCGGTCTCGGGGCAGAGGAGAATTTCTGGGAGGGAGGTTTATTCGGTATGGGGCATTTTATATTCTGCCTAACAACATCTTGGCAGATCCTGTTAGCCTGTTAGCTAGCCGGGACGGAGAGCGTTCTGGGTCCGAGCCCTACACACCCGTAATGGCGTGCCTAAATAGCACATTCCTTCATTTCCGGAAAAAAAAAAGAAGTTTTATCAAAGTTAAAATTAATACATTTCCATTAATGTAATTCTAAAACCAAAGTTAAGTCGTTAAAAAGCATTGAAATCCCATTAAAGATTTAAATTGGATTTAAAACTTTTACAACATGGATCTGTTGTTAATATACTGTATTATAACTATAAAACTACACATTAATCCATCAGTTATCAAATTAAGTACATGAGGTCTAAATGAGGCTAATGTTTTTTTAGGATTACGACCACTTTAAACCTATTCAATACTGTGCCAATTAGGAGAAGTATAATTTTTTGTCTTCGAAACCTCATTTTTTCCACCCCTTGGCTAATGATTGGTGATATCAAATAACTTTACTTAGATAAGTTGTCAAAGAATAATAGGAACGTTAAATGAATTCGATATTTTACTTAATAAGAAAGTTGTAGCATTTTTTTTTTTCGAAAAAGCCCCACTTTTCTACACCTATGATCCGATTTTCTTGCCTCCAAGGACAGTATGCCTTTTTATATACAACACATAACAATTTATAAATAACAAGAAAAAACAGTAGTTAGAAATGCAATTTGGGTGTTTACAATCTTTGTTTTGACTATATCGTAAGTGATTTCAGGAGAATCATGACTCCTTTCTGCAGATCTTATTCTATAATTTCTGATTCATGTTCTGTATACATTCACGTACAATAATAATAATAATAATAATATTTATATGGTTTTTGACTCCGGCGTCAAGAGACGTCGTACATTATATGCTATCTTTCTGACTCCGGCGAAAAGAACCGTTTTTAATTAATAACCCCAAATTATGATCCCGTAGGGAACGTGTTAAATTTTAACAAATTTATAAATTTATTTATTTAAAACTATTTACTTTATTACTATTTCCCTTAAAAAAGAAAATTTCACTTCATCAATTAAAAAATAAAATAAAAGGAAAAATTATGTATTCTGTTTAATTCATTAATTACCATAGGTAATTTTGAAAATTCATTAATGTATCAATTTTTATTTTGAAAATTGATTTTTTATAAGCATAGAAAATTATTCAAATGCAATACAAGAATTTCAATTAATTAATGATTATTAAAATTATTGATTGATTGATTATTAATAAACTATTTATAAATTATTTACTCTCGTTTTCTAATATTTTTTAAAATAATTCACTGAAGTTAAAATAATGATATTAAAATATAATTTTTTTTTTCTAATCTGTACTGGAAATTTATTCAACTAATAAACAATAAGAAACCATTCTCCACCATGGACAATTGAGACGAAGTTAATATGTATGACTTGTAAATGAGATATTGTGTTGTACAGATTCAGGCTGACATTTCTGAGACGTGTGGTTAAATAAACACCAACCGTCAAAGTACTTTGGGTGGCAGTAGTATTTGAATAATACTGCCTAGTATTCAAATCCAATAAAAGCAACTACCTTTATTAGGATTCGAACTTCGGAATCTTCGACTTTGAAAATCAGATATTAAACAACTGATAATGCGATGTCGACAATTTGATCAGTATACAAAACTATCATTTTATTAAACTTTTTTTTTTAAATTTATTTTCGTAATTGATTTTAGGTCTTTATATTTTCTAACATTAAAATAAATGTTTTTTCGTTATAAAATTATAATACACGGATTTTTTTTGTCACATTTTGATGTTTTATTTTTTTTTTTAAGTCAAATTTCTTAAATCTCTTTAAGTTTTAGAGATTAAAATTTTTAAGTCATTAAATTTTAATTCAGAATTATTGAGACAATAATTTTTTTCTGATTTTTCAAAATTTTCTCAAAAATTTATTAAATATATAATTCTGGGAACTTTTATGATTTATTTTTCAGGTCAAAGATATATCTTATTAATCCATTAATATGGATTTTTTCGTAACTTGTAGAACATTCGTTTTTACCATTTGAATTAAAAAAAAAATTTCTACTATTACTGTGAGTAACAATAGAACAGGTATCAAAGTTTCATATTGGTCACTTTTTTTAGTCCACTTAAACAATTTCATCAATATCTCAGCTGTTTACCAACCGATTTGCATAAATTATACGTAATCGTTTTTATATTAAAGGAATAACATTTTATCCAATCAAATATAATTCATTTAACTAATATTTACGGATCTATGATGATTAAAAAATTAAAATGGATGCCATTTTAAAGTTTAAAAAGTTATAAAACCTTCAAACTTATATATTTTGTAGAACATGTTGGCTATATGTACACAAAATTCCATTAAAATATCTCAATCTATTCTTAAGATACAAACTTTTATTGAGAAACACAAAATTACGTACAAAAGGAACATGAACCAAGATAATGCATTTTTCAATGTGAAATTGCGTGTATATTTGGATAAACCTGAATCATTCTTTAAATTTGGTTAACACCTTATCGTAAACCCTGTTTTTGTGTGTGTGTGTACTGAATTATACTTTGAAGAATTACTAAGCATACGCTCAATAACATAATTTTATCAATGAAAAAATGAAGAGTCGCAAATCAGCTGATTTCGAAGTCGAGAGTTTTAAGGTTCAAATCCTAGTTAAGGTGGTTATTTTTATACAGATTCGAATACTAGATCATGGATACTAGTGTTCTTTGGTGGTTGGGTTTCAATTAACCACACTTCTCAGGAGTAATCGGCCTGAGACTGTACAAGACTACACTTCATTCATCATATTCATACATATCATCCTCAATTATCCTCTGAAGTAATATCTTACGGTAGTTCCGGAGGGCTAAACAGAAAAAGAGAAGACTCTGATGCATTGCTTCCCGCATCATCTATGCCGGTGTAATCTGTTGCTGACTGCAAGACATCCTCCCAGAGTTACTGTAGGGAATTAAAAGATTCTTTCTCCATAGTCTCAGACATCCTTGAAACAAAGGTGAGGCCGTCTGGAGGATGGAGAAAGGAATACTTCCTATATATATATAATATAAAATTCCAAAGGTTTTACCACTACAAACAATGCTAAATAAAAAACATTACTTTTATACAGGTAATTTCTGTTTTATAACAGAGGAATTTCATAATATACATCTACATATATATATATTTTGTTATTTATAAATGAATTTCATTACTTATCTAGCAGTTTAATTATCTTAATGTACTTTGTTATTAATGTACTATTGTTTATTATCTTAAGTAATAAAGTTAAATTTAAAATAAAATTTATTATTCAACCGATAATCATCAATTGTGGCCTTAACGTTAATTTTATTTAAATTCATGAATACTATTTTGTTTAGAATTTAATAATCATGCTAGCATAATTAGATTGTTTTTTGCGTAAATCTTAGTAGAAAAATAAATAAATATCAAACGATTTTATGTGATTAGAGATGTTAAAGGTAAATAAGGTCTCTTAATGAGGGCTTATCTGCAGTTAAGAAAAAATAAAAATCCAAATTTTTGGTACTTATGAGCGTTTTTTGAACACTTTTGGTTCTGTCGATTCCAATCAGAAGCGTAGGTGCACAAGTAGATGTTACAACAGTACTAAATCCAAAATTTCAACATTCTATATCTAATCTTTTTTTTAATTATGCGAGATACGTACAGATGTCACACCGAAACTAGACAAAAAGGATTAAAGGATTCAGGGATGGTCAAAATGGATATTCCCATTGAAATCTAAAAATTAAATTTTTCACAATTACAATACTTCCTTGTAACTGGTACAAAGAAGTAAAAAAAAAAAAAAATTGAAACGTATATATATTTTTTTTCATAACTATAAAATGTTACCAAATATTTAAGTTAAGTTAAGAACAAAATGTAAAAAAAAAAAAAAATAAATAAATAAAAATGAATTAAAGTAAATACAGATAATTTAAAATTTAAATAAATTTCAGTAAAAAATTACAATAAGAGTAAGAAAAAAAAGGTAATTTTAATATAAATACAAACGACTAAATTAAGTTGTATTTGAAGATTTAAAATTAGATTTTATAATATATAGAATTCAAAAAATCATAAAAATAATAATACGTAGTACGTAAGATATTTTATATTAAAAGAAAAATAACGTTATGAGGTAGTTTTTTGGAATTTGCCCCCCCTAAAGTTTTTCGTTGTTTTTTTTGCTTCAATTCATTTAAATATTATACAATAACATTACCACTGAAAATTATGATGGAGAAACGTGATTTTTTTTAAAAAACACACAAAAAAACCATAACTTTTTTTGAATTTGCCCCCCAAATTTTTCACTTTTTTTGCTTTAATTCATTTAAATATTATACAATAACAGAAACGTGATTTTTTTTTTTAAAAACAATAAAATTTTTAATACAATTTTTTTTTAAAGTGTTTTCCAGCTCAATTTTAGTGTAGAATTATATTTTGAGTATATTTATACAGATTCATGAAGAAAAAAATTGAAAATTTTGGGAGGCAAATTCCAAAAAAGTAAGCATTATGAAATTACCGCTAATAAATAATTAAAATTTTATTTACCGAATTTTTTTTATTATTAATTATATAAAATAATTTATGGTAATTTAATAAAAATAGTTGAAATTTGGATTTTTATGGTCTTCTTATAGTAAAAATTAAAATATATTTGTATCGCATACATTTTCTTCTATCGCAAATAAAGCGATGTACAGTGTTTTTTATAAAAATAATGTGTTATCTATATATATTAGTAATAATAATAATAATAAAAAAAAAATAACGCCTAATATAAACAGTGTATCATAAAATTCTCTCTAGACTTTCATAACCTATTTTACTCATTAAAATAATTGAAAAAGTTCACGTAAACATAAGTCCTAAAACACTTCTTTTCCGAATCACAGATAGTGAAAGATTTTTCTCGGATTGCAGTTGACTCCGTGAAATAAAGTTTTATTGAAATTTGTATGACAACTAAAGGATAGAATTAGTGGTTTTTTTTTAATGGTTTTTGCCCTGAAAAATCGAATAAACTAGATTTTAGAACTCTATCTGCAGTAGTTACTATGAAATCTGACGTGAAACCTCAATAAATTGGGGTAAAAAATCTTGTTTTTCATGTTAATGTGTACAATAACTTTGTCAAATGGGGAACAAACACGTTAAACTTTTAAAACAAAGCTTGTAGGGAATTTAATTCTGAATAAGATTGAGTAAAATAAGTTGAATAATACATGTACAGTTGTAATCATTTGTAAACCTTCTAGACTAATAACCATATGACTGTTAAATCAATTGTCAGTCAGTTATCTTAATTTCACATATTTTCGACTACAGTATTTACTTGGTGCGGTTGATCAATAAAATAATTACTCTTTTCTAATATTTTTTATTATACTGTTCTGTATTATTTTTACATATTAGATGCAAGCATCTAAATTAATTTTTAATATTTAAAAAAATTGGTTTTTCTGTCCGTTCAAACCAGTGTCCAATTTTCAATAAAGAACTTTTTTTTACCGAATTAATTTTTCCCATTAAATAATAACTTATTTCCTCCCCGACCACCGTTAGGTATCTGCTTCAGAAGATGAAATTAAATGCCAATTTTTTAGCATGTAATTTGCCATGCCTGACCAGGAATCGAACCTGGGACCTTCAGATGAAAGGCTGAGACACTACCACTCGCGCTAAGAAGGCCGGCATTAAAAAAAGTTAAATAATCACCGGGAAACAGGAGAAGGATCGTAGGGATAGTGGAAGATTTATGTATCTTCCTTATTAATCGCAGAGCCTGAACAGAAGAAGTTCCTTGTTGTTGGTTCATTTTTTTTTTATCAGTCTGGTAATTATTTATTTGGCAGTTATATTTTAATTTATT
The DNA here is from genome assembly GCA_010016005.3 of Zanna intricata. Taxonomy (NCBI): domain Eukaryota; kingdom Metazoa; phylum Arthropoda; class Insecta; order Hemiptera; family Fulgoridae; genus Zanna; species Zanna intricata. Next base: position 4,991 of record JAAAKQ030232834.1, on the reverse strand, counting down.
TATAGCCAAGTTGGTATGTTGCCTTTCGATCTTTGGACTAGATTAAAAAGATTTAGTCGTGCTAAACTTGGAAGACAAGCTGCTTTTGGGTTTCGTTCTCCCGGCGTGATTTCCATTCAGTTCTTCTATTGAACTCCTTTGAGACCTTTGTGTACGCCCAAATCAATAAAGAACTCTTTTTGCTGAATTAATTCTTTTATATTAAATAATAATTTTTTTTATCCTCTGCGAACACCGTTAGTTATTGCTTCAAAGGATGAAATGAAATAGTAATTTTGTAGCGTGTAAAAATGCCAGGCCTGACGGGGATTCGAACCCGGGACCTTCGGATGAAAGACCAAGACACTGCCACTCGTGCCAAGGAAGCTGGCATTAAAAACCTTAAGAAATCACTTACTTTTTTTTTTTAATGTAGAAAAAAATTAATTTAATGAAAAATAGTACTTTGCTTTTAATGTGCATTTTAATTGATATTTCTGTGAATTGTCAGTTTATGTATATAAGAATTGAAATTAGGTAATAATTCTTTTTAATCATCTACGATTTAAAATGGATTTAATGCTATTTTCAATTCTTTTTTGCACTTTGTAATCTTACAAAGATTACAAATAGATCTTACATTTTCTGATATCTGTTTAAAACAAATACACAATGTATTTAAATAAAATTATTAACCTGAAGTTTATTAAACGCGGATGTTTTTTTTTTAATTTATAACCGCAAAATTCGTCTCTTTACAAGATTCAACTAAAATTTGTTTCTTTTTATATCACTTATTAATTTTTTACTCATTTTTCCAAGCCATCTAATTTTCAACATCCTCTTGTTAAACTAAATTTCAAAGGCCTGTATTATTTTCATTTCGGCTTTTACTATTGTTCATTTTATAATACCCTAAAGCGTTACACTCTATACAAATATTTTTTATATTATCTTTGTAACGTTTTTTTTTACTAATAGACTTCTTTCTTGAGAAAATCTCTCTTTATTTTTTTTTTTGTTTTTTTTTTTGGTCTTCCACTTTTAAACTGTATATTACTTCGTACATCTTTTATAATTTTATTACTTAGATAACAAAATTCTACAACTTCATATATTTTATGTTTCTTTTTTATCATTATTTTTAATTTTTCATTATCTCTCTTTCTTTTACACTTCATTATTTTTCTTTTGCATTAATTTATTTTTAAACTGAATTTTCCTTTCGCAGCAATTAATCAAAGCCATCCTGAATTTCTAAGTTAGTTTTATTTTTGTTAATACAAAAATATTTTCGGCAAATCTTAACCTTTTTGTTTTTTTCATTGAATACTTATTCGATTATCATATGTATTCTTAAATTCTTCAATAATCCCAGTAAGAAAAAGGATTAGACTACATGATTTTTTTACTTTTCTTTTTATACAATAATATCTTAGTCCTCTTCAGCTGAATATAAATCTTGTTTATTACTTTAAACCAGTATTGTTTAAAATAAAATTTAAAAAAGAATCAATTATATTCAATTTTTATAACTTCGGTTCCGATAAGTTTATTTCTTTAAGCCTTTCTTTTTTATTTTCTTCAACCAGTTTTCTAGCTACTACTAGATCTGGATGTGTCAATGTTAAAAAGATGAATTTTATACTCAAATAATGTACAATGTGTGAAAAAAATACACACGCACGCGCGCACGCACACACAAACACACACACATATATATATATATACATATATATACTAGCTGGGTTGCTTCTCCCATTTTAGGATTAGCCTCCGGATTTTATACTCAAATAATGTATAATGTGCGCGTGTGCGTGCGTGCGTGTATAAGTACACACACATACTAGCTGGCTTGCTTCTCTGTTTTTAGGTTTAGCCTCCAGAACCATCAAAAGATATTACTTCAGAGGATGAATGAAGATGATATGTATGAATGCGAATGGAGTATAATCTTGTACAATCTCAGGTCGACCACTCTTGAGAATTGTAATTGAAACCCAAACATCAAAGAACACTGATATCCACGATCTAGTACTCAACTCAAATCCTTATAAGAGTAACTATCTTTACTAGGATTTGAACGTAGAATTAGAATTCTCGACTTCGAAATCAGCTGATTTTCGTTATCTAGTTAAACACTAAACCAGCCCGGTGGGATTGCCGGAGACGTCTAGCCAGGAGGCTCCGCCCATAGATCCTCATTGTGTTTATCTTCCTGGTTGTGAGAATAATATTAATAAATAATTAAAACCTGAAAAGTGTTTTTCTTTTCAACGTTTTTCTGGTTCTTGACCTAAAAACTCTGATACGCTCTTACTGTAGAACTACTGCCCGAATCTAGGCGTAGCGCTCTCGGTCAGATGTTAACCGAGATGATTACTTCAACTGTTTCAAAGGACCCTCAGATAACCTGACCTTTTTATAAAATTTGAATAAAATGAAAGGTTATTTCTCTTTCTTCAAGACATATATTTTTAACTTTATCGTTAATACACACACATTTGTATGTTCATTTATATGGATTATGTATTAACACATTTAACAAAGAAAATTCAAGATTTAAACATAAATTAGATTTTTTTAAAACCGATTGATATAGTAATATTGAAAGAAAATCTTTAATTTTTATTATAAATAAATTTGGGGAAAGATATATAAAATAAATCAGTAATTTATTATAAAATTTAACGAAATCATAAACGTCCCTTCTCAAAAACAGACATACTGTGTTGAATGAAAGGAAAACAGTTTATTGCCTGATTTGATAGAGATGGCTATTGCTAATTACTTCTTTGCACGAAGTAAAGGCAGTATTGTGATCGCAAAAACTTCGGTTTTCAGATTTCAACGCAAATATCCATTGTGACCATCCCTGAATCCATTTTGACTAGCATCGACATGACGTCTATATGTACGTTTCATCTTGCATAACTGAAAAACGATTAGCTGTAGATTGTTGAAATTTTGGATTTAGGACTCTTGTGACATCTAGTTTGTATTTCCCCTTATTATTGCAATCTCCTGAACCAAAAGCGTCCAAAATCGTAAAAAATTTGATTTTGGATTTTCTTAACTGCAATAATAAGTCCTAATTGAAAGCTTTTCAGCGACATATGAAAAGTGGTAGTTATTTTTATTGGTTCCACAGTTAAAACCAAATAAAATTTTAATTAATGAAATATTTTGATCATATAAGGGGAAGGCATATCGGTTCGAATCTCCTAGCCACACCCTTCATCTCTTTTTTAACTTTTTTTTTTTTAATTTAATTATATTAATTTATTAACCTCTGATTGTAAATAAATTTTTACGATGAATAATAATTTCAATAATAAAAATTTTAAAAAATATCAGAAGTTATTAATGAAATAAAATTTTATATACTTTTCATTTTTTTTTTTTTTTTTTTTAATTTGTATATGTAATTTAATACAAGGAATTTAGTACAAGGAAGTCATGTAGTACCCCACATCAGAATTTTTTTAAATAAATAATTTTTTAATATTTTTATTAACGATAATAAAAATACATACATAAGAATTTAACACATTTAATTACGTAATTAACGATCTACTTATTTATAAAATGTCAAACAATGAACTGTTAGTCCATTTTTTAACTTAAAATTTTTTTCTAACTTTTTGAAGGAGCACCAAGAAATGAGATAACATCTTGTCTACATATTAGGTTCGATATATATCCAACGTATAAGAACCCTTTCTACATTTCTAGTATTTTAAAATCAATTACATAATTTTATTTTCATTATTTAATTAATACCATGCAAATAAATTTTGTGTGTGTGTGTGTGTGTGTGTTTGTGTGTGTGCATATATATATATATATATCAATTTTTGCATTTTTTTTTTTACATTAAATAAGCAGTTTTTATTAGTGTATATACTTTTAATGGTCATAAATTTCTACTGAAAAAGAATGTCTTGCATACAAATTGCTCCCTTAACTTTGCGTAGGATGGTTGTTCAGACCTAAACAACCCTCCGCTGTTCCAACGTATTATTACTGCGTTGGGTACAATTATAAAGTATTTGTTAATAACGTTATTTTACATTCTTTTTTTTCTCATTGTGTGTATATGTGTGTATATATATATATATATATATATAGAGCAATTATACGTTAGTTATTTTTAACATTTTAATTTTTTAAATTATAGTCATTTTCTTTCTTAGTATGAAAATATAAAAATTAATGTAAAATTTTATTAATGTTATTATATTATTTTGTTTTTTTTTTTTTTTCAACCTCCAGAACCACCATTAAGGTATATCTTCAGAGAATAAGATGAATGAATGAATTGTAGCGTGTGTAAAAAAATGCAATGCCTGACCAAGATTCGAACCCGGGACCTCCGGATGAAAGGCCGAGACGCTACTACTCGCCCCACGGAGGTCGGCAATATATATTTTATTTTTATATTAATATAAACATGAATGACGCATCTAATAATTTTTCCTAATATATAAAAATTTTTGTCGATGTGATGGATAAAATATGTTTAAAAATATTAAAACCAAATTTAAATAGATAAATATCTATTTATCTATCAGTGTTATACTTAATAGAGGCCCCATCACTAGTAATTTACAGTAGATACATTTTTTTTTTAAATATATATATACAATGGCGTAAGATGGGTAAAATAATGTGGGCGATGTTGGTACGTCTGGAACACAAATGCGGATATCTCTTTAATACATGCACATTTGGGTATTGTCATTCTGTGTTAAGCATTTGTTTTTTTAACAAGGTTGGGTATTGGTTTACTGGCATGACTCCCGCCACCACCCCATTCGGTCGTCCTAGAGCATAAGACCAAATGTCCGTGCCACGAAGGGCTATTTGTACCTAAAAACGTTTTCCTGCGACCATTTATCAAAGCTTCTAGAACTGAACTAAAATGCGTGAGCAGTCAAAGCCTGGCGCGCAACGCCACCTGCTTGCGTGTCCTACCGCTCACTTGTCATATATTTCTAAATGGGTAGGCG
>JAAAKQ030232823.1:0-11242 GCA_010016005.3 Zanna intricata | reverse complement strand
ATCCTCTGAAGTAATACCTTACGGTAGTTCCGGAGGCTAAACAAAAAAAAAGAGAGACTGTATTCCCGCTGTGTTCGTTATTTTCATGGTTGTGAGATTAATACTGATGGACAAAAGTAAAGTAAACAGTCTTTAAAAGTATCTCAAAAAGAAACTAAATTACAAAAGACAGAATAGCAATAACTATAGTGATTAAAGTACATAGACCTCTGAGGAGGAAAACTTCACCCGGGGGCTAGGGACTCGATCTACTCGTATGGCTTCCCTTGGAGAGCACGAATATAATCTGAAAATTTGAAAGCAGTCAGTCGGTTGGTTCTCGCGCCGCGAGATTCTGTTGGAAACGGACAGACAGAACCCCTCACAAACTTTCTTATTTATATATTAGAAATACATACAATAAACAACAATTTTTTTTGTTTTCATTTTGTTTTAATAATAATCATTCTATTTCTGAAGAAAAAAAAACAAAACGGGGAATTAATTCATTTAGAAGTTGAATTTTTTTAATGCAGTCTTTCTGCTTACAAATTGTAGGAAACTACATACTCTATTTTTAGTAATGTATAATAATTTAGCTTTTTGTTAATAAGTTTTGAATTCCGTCTTATTCCCTTTAAAATTTTATAAAGTTTTATTCAAATTACAAAAAAAAAATATCTGTCATCAAGTCGTAATTATCATTATTATATTATATAATAAAGGCAAATATTTATTTTAATGATATTTTGTTGTTATTCTCAGGAATAACCTCGCCAAAATATGTTGATGGCTAGATTCCTCAGGATTGCTGTCTGGAACAAGAATGACTTCGCTTGTCGTTGTCAGGAACTAGAAACGTTGTTTACTAAATCATTAGATATTAATTCCGAAACGTGCTTCAGTAATCGTATTTTTTGCCGTCTCCGGGGAAACTCGGTTTAAACGATTAACCACCCAGACGATAGGGACCATAGGGGTACTGCAATGTCAGAAATGATATAAACCATCATCTGCTACCGGAGTACAGGACCGACCATATACAGATAACCTTCTCCTCTTCTAAAACTTCTTCTCTGAATTGCTTTCGACCAGGATACTCATTTTATAGCAGGAGATGAATGGAATGCGGAGCATCCTCTTTGAGGCTCCCGAGTCATCACTATTCAGGGAAGAGCTTTAAAGAATTGCATTACCAACAGATAACGTCTCCTTAGGTATTTCGTCAATGTACACAGAAGAAGTTAGGAATAGCTCTTGGATTAGACATCAGCCGTACTTCTTATAATTAGCACGGTATTTAAAAAAAAAGAAAAAAAAAAGAAAACTAAAAACCGCCTGTCCTACCTTGTCCTACACAATAGTAGGACTGACTGGAGCTCTTATCAAAGCTAGAATGAGTGTCCTAAATCCAGTAATGTGTGCCTCTTCGGTTGAAATGAGAAGAAGTGAAGATATAGATAATGCAATGTAATACTTGACCGCAATCCTGCAGGAGGCAGCTTGACGGTTGATACCAGAAAATAGACAAGCAGGATAGGGATGCACAACCTATCCGAGAAGGTTACAGTTCTCTTTTCTACCACTGAGGATAGAAAATCTTTGAACAGAGCTGCTCGTAGATTAAAACAGTTGTTGAAATCGATTAAAAACGGTACATTTAGAAACTTCCTAGAAAATCTTTCTCAATTGAAAAAAGAATGATTATTCTCTATGAAAGAAAACGAAGGACTTCAATAGACCCCCCCCCCCAATTATGAAAATGTTGGGTAGTTCGAAGCGACAAAGAGAGAGCTGACGTATTCGAAATGCATCTTTAGAAGGTCTTTCAGCTTTTTGATATACTCCTACAAGGAGCTGGTGAGGAAAAAATAATTCCTGAGTACTCAATTCCTATAAATCTTCCCGTAAAAACTTTTTCGGCAGCAGAGGTTTTGCGATTAATCAGCAGAGGAGAAAATTCAAAGAAGGTTCTCGAGTATGACTTAATAACTAATAAAATGTTTTTTATTCAAGGCCATCCAGTATATTTTAGTGCCAATATTCGAAATATGAGTTTTCCGAAAGAATGAAAGTTGTCGTAGATGATAATGGTCCCGAAAAATGGTAAGCAGACCCATAATGTACCTTCATTCAGGCCATTGAACTTCTTACCTTCTGTCGAAAGTACCTGAAAGACTTGTTATTCTGAGGCTACAACCGAGTTTGGAGAATAGCGTATTATTCCTGACCATCAGTTCAGCTTTAGACGTGGTCACTCAGCAATCAAAGACACACAGGATTTTCAAGGTTTTCAACAAGGATCCAGAAGAGAAAATGTATTGCTCGGCAGTTTTTTAGCTATATTAATGGTTCATATTACGGAGCCTTCATCATCCATATTACTTTATTCTAAATAGTTATATGGAGGGAATTTTTCCCAGTTAAAGTACAATCAAGACTTGTCTGAATTTTTTGATACTGGGTCGGAGTTCCTCAGGACTTAGTTTCGGAATCGCTTCTATTTACGGTTCCTTCACTACGGACCTCTCTACTCCAGAGAACATCACCGTTGTATTGTTTGTGAATGACACGGCAATCCTGACTGTGAATACTGACCCTATAGTAGTTTCTGCTAAACTTCAAACTGGGTTGGATCTAATTAACGAGTGGCTAGCTAGATGGAAGATGAAGGTTAATCCAGCGAAGTATACGCATGTTACATTTCAATGAGGAGGGGGAATTGCCAGCCAGTTTTACTTAATAACGTTTTCATATCGCATGCTAACAGCGACCTAGGACTTAAAGAAAAGAACACAGCTCAACATTAAGTTCAGGGGGAAGTACTGGTTGCTAGGCAGGGGTTACATCTATCATTATCTAACAAGCAGTTGTTACAATCAGCGGTCCTGCAAGCGATTTAAACCTACAGAATTCAGCTATGAGGTATGACAAGCGAAAGTAACATCGAAGTTGTACATCGATTCCAGAACAAACTATTGAGAAATGTAATAGATAACCCGATTCGGGATCGCCAACCGTTCGAGAGGAGACACAGTGATTCAGAAAAAGATGTAAAATAAAGCTGAACAAACGTGTGAACTGGAATTAATCTTAATTAACATGCGAATTAATCTGAGTCTCGAAGTAACTGGACATCTCCATACTGCTAATAATAGGAAAACGTCTTAGGTTGTTCTTTTTCTTAAGTATTAAAAAAAATATATTTTGAATGAAATGGTACTGTAATTGATTTAACCAGGAAACAATAACTTAGTTATTGTTGTCGGTCTCCGTGGTGGAGTGGTAGCATCTCAGCCTTTCCACCCGGAGGTTCCGGGTTCGAATCCCGGTCAGGCATGGCATTTTTCAAACACGCTACAATTCATTCATCTCATCCTCTGACGATATACCTTAACGGTGGTTCCGGAGGTTAAAAAAACAAAAAAAAAAAAACAAAATTAGTAATTAATAATAACTTATTAATATTTTAAATTAAACAATAATTTATTTTATTACTCAAACTTTGTGAATGAAGATTGTAATCCTTGTGAGGTTTTCTGCCAATTAAATATTTTAATGAAAACGTTCACTTCCCATCGTTGTTCCCAAGATGGAAGTTATTCAAAATGTTAATGTACCTAGAAAATTCAATGTCAAGGAAAGGAAATATTCCATAGTTTATTTCATGAATTAGTTTTTTCGTGATATCCTGATATCTTTGTTGTTTTAATTTTCTTTTTTGTTTAACGTCCGGAACCACCGTTAAGGTATATCTTCAGAGGATGAAATAAATGAATTGTAGCGTGTGTGAAAAGTGCCATGCCTGACCAGAATTCGAACCCGGGACCTCCGGATGAAAGGCTGAGACGCTACCACTACGCCGCAGAGGCCGGCAAATTTTAACGATGCCAAAAGTTTTAAATCCTCTTTGAAATTTTACTTATGTAGCTAGTTATTCAATATTTAATTTTGTCTATTCCGCTTATTAGGAAACCTACGAAAATTCCTTGTTTAATTTTTTTTTTCCATTTATACTTTTACCTTTTATTTAGTTTTTACTTTTTTTTCAATTAAATTTGGGTAACAGGAGGTCATAAAAATATTTTTCTGATTTAATTAAGATTCATGAGTAACGTTTTCTCCCTCGATGGAGAAACTTAATTTAAAAAAAAAAAAAAAAAAAATGTAAAAAGAAAAACTATTTTTACTTTCTTTTTTCTTTCTTTTTGTGCAGAAGAGTGTGCGCGTTTATCTATTAACTAAATTTAATACAAGAGTACAACATAAAAACGGAAAATTAAATATCATAATTAATACCTAAAGAGTGAACATTACGTTAGGCTATTTGATAAATCTAAATCCGCTCATATTTCGTTATGTAATTAGATTTAATTTAATTTTTTTTCTCATTTATTTAATTTTTTTCTGATAGTGAAATGATCAACAAGTGTAAATATTGGACACACTTTTGTTATCTTGTTATTGTTTGCCTACATTGCACAATTTGTTTTATTTTAGTGCGATCGTTATTATCTTTTTGATATATCAAAAAAAAAGTTTTACAGAGGTCATTATTAGGTTTTTTTTTTTTAACAATTATCATTACCGCCGCCTTTTAAAAGAGGGGCTGGTTGTGAATCATCAGTTAGTGTTGCTCTTTCAGTTCTACGATAATGGTAAGTATCATTACTTTTTGTTGTTCATTGCTCAGTTACTTGACGTGTTTTTAAGAACACAAATTTTTATTAAATTACTAGTATAGTAAGGTACATTACAATAGGAAAAAAATATTTTATGGACCCAAGATTAAACTGTGCCGATCAAAACAAACAAACAAAACTTATCTAACTTTTATTGTAAGTAATCGAAAAAAGAAATTTCATACAGTATAATAGTAAAATAGATATTTATAAATTTACCAATTATAGTATTTATATTTTTTTTTCGCTTTATCATTATAACTTAACTCAATTTTAAAATTAGTCATATACAAATCGTTTTCAATTACTCCAAAATAAAACATTTAATTTCTTCATGAAAGTTTAATTTAGTCGAGTGATATTTACTATTCTTAGTGTTTTATTATTACTATACTCGTTTCATTTTTATCTACCAGAAAAAGCTTCTACCAGAAGAAAAAGTTTTTTAATCGATTCGATTTTAGTATATTTTTTATAATTATTTTTAGAGGTTTCATGTTTTGATAAATATATAGGAAGAATAAAAAATTAAATAAAAGAAAAAAAATTAAATCTAAAAATTACCATGCATGACGAACAAACTTTATGTATGTAGAAATTGAATTCACTAAATATTTTTTTAACTGTAATATCAACCTCGAATCTTTGAAGAAGAAATTATCGCAAGTACTGGTTTTCCATTTAAAAGAATTGAATTTAAAAAAATTTAATGTGTAAAAGAAAAACTTCTATAATAAAACTTATTTTACACAATAATAAAATTATGTAACATTTATTTTTTGATTACTTTAAAATTAAAACGAAATATTGATATACTGAGACCAAATTATTGTGAATTGGTTTATTTCTCACGACAACGTTACGAAAATGTAATTAATTTCATTTATATTTTGTTTTTTTTTTTTTTTTTTAACTAAGTTTTTAAAATATTTTTTGTTGATCTATTAAAAACACCTTTTCGGCACAAAATTATACAGTTGGAACCACAATAACAAAAAGTTACAGAAAGTTCTTTTACTCAGAAATTTATTTTTTTACAAAATTATTTATTTTTCAGTAATATTCAGGTCGACAATCAAATAAACATTTCTCTAACCTTAAATCAGACATTTTTTTGTGACAATTTGACTTACGTTGTGTTTTCTGAGTGGAGGGAGAACATAAATTTTTTTTGAATATTACTTTTTTTAAATTATTCTTTGCATATTCATGTCATTTAACAAATTATAGAAATACTTTTCAATGTATTTTATATTTTTTTTCTGGTTTTAGTATATCAAAAATATTGGAGTATATTTTGGACTTGCGGGTGCCATCTTAAAAATGATAATTATAAAAGTAATAATGGAAAAAATATGTTTAATTTATTGAAATATAAAATATTTATAAAGGTTCCATAAACTTATATATTTAAATTTGTGCTGTTAGCTGCAATAAACCTACTATAACATCGAAGTAGAATAGTATACTTTCAGAGAGGAAAAAAAGTTATTTATTCAAAATATCAAAGATTGATTAAATTTAAAATTACGTGAAATTTTTCTTTACTTTTCTATGTTTTTTTAACTACCCTAAATTGAAATTTTTTCAGAAGGGTTTTAATGCCTTAATAAACACTAACAGATTGAAGTTTCAAGAAAAACAATATTTATTTTAAGATTATCTCCTTGTTCAGAAATTTTTTTTTTTTTTTATTAATTTGACATTTTTGATTACGATTCCTTTTACGAAATTTCCATAAATTTTAAGAATACTTATTATTTAGTGATTCTCAGTTTCTTCTTTCCAGACCCCATTTTTTTTTTTATATTAGCGCTGATTTTATTACCCTTTGCGTAAAATAATTTACCATAAGTTTAAAGTTCTTTTACTTTTAAGACTTTATAAGCATCTAGTCAAAGGATTTAGTATTCATGTCAGGTGAACTTGTGGATCACCAATAACGAACGTTATCTCATACTTTATTACCTAGCTATATAACATCTAGCTCATCTTAATCTGAGTAAAGGATGTGACTGACTTATAAAAGCTTACCGATATGTAAAAATATTACTAGTTTTAAAGTTCCTAAAATTTAGAATATAAAAAAAAATTTTTTTATGATTCTACATTTTCCCAATTAGATAGAAAAAAACTAACCGATAAAATGAATCTCTGAAAAGTATAAAACGAACGGCCTACTTCAGGGCGTGAATATTTGAACAAAGAAAAAACAAATATTTTAGTAACTATTCGACGAGTAGAACAGGAACACTTCGTAAGTAGTCTGGCTTTGAAATCAGTTTGTGATGTGATTCCCTGTATTTTGTAAAATAATGACGATAATATCAACCAACTACTCTCATGTAAAGAATCTGTTTTAGTTAGTCAAAAATAATTGAGCCACTGAAGAATTTTTTCAAAGGGAACAGTTTATTAATCAAACAGTTTTTCCTCTGTCAAGCGATCCTTGCAAGATTACGAAACGAGGGGGTTGGCTTCTGACTGTCAAATATGTGACACTATCGGGTCACATACTCGGGTTAACTAGTTATGAGGATCAAATAATAATATTTCATTCAGTAAATTTAATAAAAATTTAATTTAATTTTAATTTTCGAATTTAATTCTTCATCGATGAACATTTTTTAATCTAATAATTTGAAGCCCTATTTCTAATATGATTTGTTTAACTTCATATGCTTTTTTTTACCACTGTGTAATACAACAGTTATTTTAACACATGGTATTGTACTAACTCTATTATCATCAGTTTTATTAATTATATTTGGCCATCAGAAATCATGTATGAGAAGAGTGAATACAAATTCTTTTTGTGTAAAAACACTAATCTATTTGTAGCATTCATCATAGATTATAATACAGATATGAAATTTTATCGCTCGCTTTCCCAAAAATATTCTTAGATTTTTTATATATAATATTTGAAAGTGCACATTGTAGATTTGTATAACATGACGTTTTGTCCTTACGGGAAATCTTAAAATATATAAATTTAAATAAAAAATTTAAATTGTACTTAAAGTTTCATGGGAATTTTACAAATAATTAATAATTTAAGAGAAGTAAAATTACTATTATGTAAACAGTTAATTAATCCTGCTGTATAATTTTTACAAAATGTGCACTAAATTTATTATGAATAAAATAATAAATAAGTACGTATTATAATAATAATAATAATAATAATAATAATACATATGTATACATAGATATAATAAAAAATAAATTTAATATGGATAAACTTATAAAAGATATTATTTTTATATTGTCTTATCTATATGAACTAATAATTTTAGTTTCTTTAATAAGCTAAAGATCGATCTACTATTAATATATATTGTGAACAAGCTCGGACAAAGATAACTTCCGATTGGAACTCAAAATTTCCTAAGTTTCTTATCACTTTTAAAACTTTTACAATAAAAGATCTCGTAGAAAGGTAACTACCTAACTTAAACACTGATTTAGATCTTCCCTTACTGTCCCAATATCAATCATCAACTACCAATTAATCTGATCTACAGTATGAAATACTTCATATGAATTTACATTAAATACAAAAATGTCTTTACATTTATCTAATGGATTTTAATATTAAAATCATAATACAAAGCCCACCGGGCTGATCTAGTGGTTAACGCGAAATCGCAAATCAGCTGATTTCGAAGTCGAGAGTTCCAAGGTTCAAATCCTAATAAAGGTAGTTATTTTTATACGGATTTGAATGCTAGATCGTAAGATCGTAGATACCGGTGTTCTTTGGTGGTTGGGTTTCAATAAACCACACTTTCAGGAATAGTCGACCTGAGATAGTACAAGACACACTTTATTCACATTCATAGGTACATATCATCCTCATTCATCCTCTGAAGTAATACCTTACGGTAGTTCCGGAGGCTAAACAGAAAAAAGAAAGAATATTAAAATCATAAATCATAAATATAAAACTGCGACTACATTTTTTTTTTGTTCGATACAATCATACTAATTTATTATTTATATTTAGAGCCGTTAACTTAACATTTACTGATTTTATTTCTGATAAATTAGATTTTTGGAAGCTATATCGGTTAAAATATTATCAGATTAATTAATATTCATTCGATTCAATCTCAAAAATTTTTAAAAATAATTTATCAGATAAAACTGATAGGTGAGGGTCAACTGGTAAAACGCCATAAATCCGCTCTTTTAAATGAAGAGCGTATAATGAATTCTTTTCTAAACTTTTAGATAATTTTCTTTCGAGATTTTTTAATTAAATTAGACAGAAGTATTGAAAAATAATTATATTATTTGAATTAAATACAGCTATAATATCAATACCAAACGACTTTTAAACATTTACATTATGGTGTTTTACACGTTTACCTCGGCCTTATTCCTTTGATACATAATAATTGAGATATCATAGGTACTAGTTAGAATCTCATTTTTTTTAAAGTATTGATGTGTAATATAAAACCTGGGCCTTTGGTGAATAGAGTTCAAATGAAATGCCGAAGGGATTGCAGATTTTAATATGATACATGACAGCTTGTGCGAAATTAAACTCAATGAAGCTGAAGGTGATGTACTTCCTATTCTTGAATATGGCACTGACTATTTGATATGGCTATCTTAAGACATATTGTCTAAAAATATTACAGTAATTATAACTAACATGTATACGCAGTATTTAATTTAAAAAAAAAATAATATTCTAAAGTTAAGATTCTTAATAAATTTGAGCTACTGTTGCAGTAAATAATAATTTTTATAAAGTAATATTTACACCAATAAAGCTATTTCATATAATCGATTTTATTTGTTATTACAGAGTTATAAAAATTTTCAATTACTTTTATTTTTATTAATCTTTTTCCCGAAGAAGTAATTTCAATTTTATAAAATAAAAACATTTTTAAACTTTCTTTGCCAAATGAATCTATTTGCAATGTTTTGTACTGATTGTTTTTAACAAGGTTATTAAGATAGCTTGCTATGTTATAGGTTCAGGTGTTTAAATATTCAGCCGGGTTCAAAAAATGATCATATTAATTGTTAAGATGTACACTGCACGGATGGCATAACGAGTCAAAAAATGTTTAAGAGGTGAAAACTTTTTTTATCAGATTGTGCCGGACACTATTGATAGACTTTTGCATAGAGAAAAAGTAGCTGACTTGTAATCAAAATTCGTCACAACATGCTAAGCATATATTTAAGAAAAAAGACATGGAGCGAGAATTTATACATATATGCATATAATATATATAGAATCAGAGATGGGAGAAAAAAAATCGATGATCCGTCTGTAATTCTCAATACACTTCTCTTTCAAACTCTCCTTCTGTGTACTTACACAAATGCGCATATACGTTTACATCAATATACAGTAAAGAAAGGCGTTGATTCCTCTTCTGTTTCTTTTTCCCTCTTTTCTTTTACTCTCTTTCTTTATATCGGTACGCATATACCTCTACATTAATACAATATAGAAAGACTGTTGTAGTTACCCGGAGCACGTTGTTTTGTAGATATGATTGTGTTAAGTTGTTTATATAAAATTAATTTTAAACCCGATTTAATTTTTATTATCAAATTGTTTAATTAATCATTACACTACATTATAAACAGATTTCTTAAGTAGTTTATTAAATCCTTTTAGATGAATAATCATATGCATTAGAATCAGCAATAGAACCAAATTTAATTATTAACTAATGATCGATACCCATTGTTTTAAGTTCTCACTTCTGTTGGCCAGTCTTGCGACTGGCTATTTTTTTTCTTCTAATGATGGATTTTGTTTCTATTTTGATAGAGTTCCTGTATTGTTTTTTTTTTCGATTAATTAGACTACAAATTTTCTATTTATTAGGATTCAGGTGATAATAACTTTGCTAGTAATTTGTTTTAAATTCTACCTTAATTTTCACCTGCTTATTACTCAAACACTTTAACTGTGTTATATTCATATAATTATAAAATTGCGATTAAGTAATTTATATCATTTAAGATAATTAAAATTTATTTTTTGAAAAAAGTGACGAACTTATTAATCTTGTTACTAGATTGCTTTGATATATAAATTTTTGCCCCAATCTTTAAATATTAATTAAGTCCTGTTTGTTACATAGATCAGATTTGTCGCAGCTAGACTAGGAGAATAAAATAGATTGATTCTGTTTTCGTATACAATTGGTTAGACATTGAATAACACATAATTACCCATACAGTGTGTGTTAGTCATCATCTGGGGAGTTTCAGTGTCCACCGGGCTGGTCTAGTGGCTAACGCGATGCGTGATCCAAATCAAGTGATTTCGAAGTCGAGAGTTATAAGGTTCAAATCCTAGTAAAGGTAGTTATTTTTATACGGATTTGAATACTAGATTGTTTGATACGGGGTTTTATGGGTTTCAATTAATGGTACTTCTCAGGAATAGTCGACCAGAGATTTTATAAGACTACACTTCATTCACATTCATACATATCATCTTCATTCATCCTCTGAAGAAATACCTTACGGTAGTTCCGGAGGCTAAATAGAAAAAAAGAGGGGGGGAAGTCTCAGTATCCCTCGATTAATAAGAT
>JAAAKQ030232790.1:0-11243 GCA_010016005.3 Zanna intricata | reverse complement strand
TGAATGAAGTGTAGTCTTGTACAATCTCAGGTCGACCACTCCTGAGAAGTGTGGTGAATTGAAACCCAACCACCAAAAACACCGGTGTCCACGATCTAGTATTCAAATCCATATAAAATTTTTTTTTAATCTTTACTAGGATTTGAACCTTATAACTATCGATTTTGAAATCAGCTGATTTGCAATGTCGCGTTTAACAACTAGACCAAACTGGTGGGTGGCTGGACTGAGGACTGTATGAGTATTAAGTCTTGTATCCATAACAGAGTGCCAAACCAGACCCACATCCAACAAGAAAGTAGAAATCAAATTATGAAACAAAAAAATGGTACACATACATTTACAAAAGTCCCTAGCACGATTTGAATGTATGCCATTTTAAATACAGCCAAAGTTCATCATCAATAAATTACCATATGATATTGGCTGTTACATTCTATGCATTGAGAACGTTGAAGGTTAGACATCGATATGGGTTCGGTTCGTTCTTGCTATCTGATTATGAGTCGTATTCGGTTGCAGTAGAAACACCGGACAGTAGGCAGTATTACACCAGATGCCCAGGCAGTAGCCTGTAGTATTTCAAACATGTTAGTTGCAACATACAATGTATCACTCTTAAGTATAATTATTCATAAGTCTTTTATGTTATTACACAAGTTTCTTATTCATAAGTGTTAATTTCAATATATTCAAGAAAATTATACTATTCCAGTTATACTATGTTATACTATTATGCCTTCAACGTCATCAACGCATATACTATAGTTTAAAACAATAAATAATCGTTTAACCAAGAGCTGGTCTTTATTCATTTAAAAATGACTACACCACATCAGCTATTATACATATTGGTTCTCCCTTCCATATATACAATATCTATCTACAAATTTATACTATTATGATAAATTTTTACAAAAAAAAAAAAAAATTTATGTAGGTTTAAATGAAAAATATCTTTAATCTACTGAATAATTCCTTTTTCTCCCATGTCATCAGCAAGGTAGTTGCTGGTTTAATATATCAAGAACGAATTTAAGCTTACCTCTTGATTCATCCTAAACTAAAGACTGTATCTTAAGGATATTAAGGAAAAAAATCATTGCTTAACTGAACAATCACTTGAACTAAGGAGAGTTAATTATTTAGGCAGGTATAGATGAATGAAAAGCTAAAAATCTTGTTCTACTATCTACAACAAAATTTGGGTTGTAGGAAGATGGCCTATTGCCTATTATACAATAATTGGCAACTCATTCAACAGGTGTGAAACTGTTGGCAAGAACAGGCAATTGCAAACAAAATTAGGAGGTAACTACAGCGTTGCAATTGAGTGAAGCAACCAGCATATGACATATTCAAGTCCCACAGACAACTATGTGCAAGGTCACTAGTCATTTGTCAGTCAAACCATCAACCACCCAGGAAAGCTCACAAAAATGTGTATTCTTTACTGGACCACATTATTATTATTTAAATAAATAACTTTACAATGATAAAAATGCTCACCTTATTTTCACTGAAGTCTAATATTGACTACATTAAAAACATAGATATAAGTGTTATTTAGATTGTTATTAAATAATATAAATTTTATATCTATTGTAAACATAAAACAGAATTAAGCAATCATTGTAGAACATTATAATATATAAAAATAAATGAAAAAGAAGTGTTCATGTTTTTTTAAACATAATAGAATTATAATGTTTAAAAATGGTTAATGTTTAATACAGAATAAAAATGTATGTTTACCTTAGACCCCACTTCATTCTGGTACAGTAATGCCCACAGTGACCCAACCAAACAAAAAAGTTACCAAGTACAGTAACAAACAAATTTATCTGAATAAACGGAATTTTCATTCTTGGCAGACTGCTTGCTGTTTGGCATTTCAAATTACATTGTTATTTCATATACAAATAGAATTTGTGGTTTTTGTGCTTTTATAATTCAGTGTCAATTAGTTTTTACTGACCTTATGAGTTTCTGTTACAAGTTTGTTTGTTTCTAGTTAATACAATGGATGATATAACCCAATGAAAGCTGTAAAAAATTTTTGCACTGTCCCAACACAAATAAATAATTCAAAGACAGATTGTCAGTAAATGTAGTGTGGGGTTAGGTACTATAAATGAAATCATAAAAATGTTCAGGGAAACAGGTCTTCAAAGAGAAAAGGAATGTGGTTAGAAAAAGAAAACCACAGATACAGAATTGATTATTAATAACAGATAGCAAAATTAATCCATGGTTATTACCTGTTGACCTTCATAGGGACTTGAGAGTCAGTGGGACTAATGTTTCTGATATGACAGTTCATAGACTGTTGGCAGTGGAAAGGATTTGCTTGGAAACCTAAAAAGAAGCAGTTACTGACACAGATTATGAAGACAAAAAGACTTCAATGGGCAAAGGAATATAAAGAATGGACTACTGAGATCTGGAAAAAAGTTACTTTTTCATAGGGGACTAATTTCTTTGACCAAGGGGAGAGAGTAGACTACATTCGTGAGCAGATGAGAAGACTACTATGCCAGCACACCAACAAGCTCCCAAACACATAATGACCATACTAAAAAAGATGTTTTCTACAAATAAAATATAATCAGCCAACTGAGTGTCATGGGGGTTTAGTTAATGAAGTAAAATAATGATACAATAATTCCTTTATCAAAAAAATGAAGGCCAATGTAACAGAAAACAAAAATAATTCGCCAATTCACAAAACAGAAAATTCAGGATCATTTAGACGAGGATAAATGGAAACTGTTACCAAGGTGGAAAAGGAATTATTTTATCTCAACTGATGTTACTTCCACCAGAATTAATAATGTTTCTTAAAACAGAATTTTGGTAATAAAATCAAAAACTAAACCTAACTTAATAAATGAAATTCCATTAAAAAAAGTTAAAATAAAAAATTAATATTCGACTGAAAAGACCTGATACAGGAATTGCTCTCCGGTGGCTTCGAAATCAAAGGTATATCTTCTTTTACTAGTTGAGTTGTTGACGACGACATTTCAACAAGGCATAGCGAAGAAGATGCCATAATTGGTTGTTTAAATTACACAAAAACTCAACCCGACTTTCTTCGAAAAACTGTCAATAAAATATACATCACACGATATGGCGGCTCATTCAATAACCACTGCCCTCTAGATTTCACAACATATACGGACTAACAAAAATCATAACCTCTTCTCTTTAACTTACGTCTAAAACAATTTTGTCCTATTTTACATACCCACACATCAAAAACTTGAAAAATTTTGAACAGCAGAGCATTGAGCTATTTCTTCTGTGATGCCTGGTTCCTAAGTAGTCACGATCTGGAGGTTGAAGTAGATAATCAGTTTCGTCAGTCTCGAAATCTCTTTCTTCTGAATTCATTACAAGAGGAATAACTTCCCAGTTGACAGACCGATTCCCCTAAAATAATAGAATATACGTAACTCATAAAATGGTAAATAATTAATTACAAAATAAAAATACAAATTATAACCAACGGACAGCACTTCCGAACATAAACAAAGAAATTAGAAAATACACATAATAACAAACATGGCGCCATCTAGCAACATTATATATCACTAACCACAAATAAATTAATGGTTATTATTAAAAAAAAAACTCACTCTTTTAAGTCTGGTAAGTGGCATTCCATATAAAAATGTTACATAAATTAAAATAATTCACAAATAATTCGAACTCCATCCAACACAAACACTATTAAGATAATAAATCGAATCGGTAATGAATGATACGTATTCCTTTGTTGGGCCTGATAACAGCACGTAGCTAATACGAAATTGAAATAGGTTAAATACAAAGCTTTTTTTTCAGTAAACTACTGTTTCCAAAGGTAGTAAATTATCAAACCAAAAATTTTTATAAATATAATAGCATCTGCAGTAATATTTGTAAATGAATACTTCTTTTTTAATAATTTTTAATTCTGTTAAAAAAAAAACTTAGCAATTTAGAAAAATAAAACACATTTAAGAATTCTTTAATAAAAAGTTTTGTTATATGTTAATTTATTTCCTATATTTTGTGTCCTTAAAATTATTATGAAATTAAATGTGATTTTATCTCTTTGTTCTTTTCAACAATGATGCCTTGTGCTGAGAGGTAGTTCTGGAAGTGCCTACTGTGCGTAGACTATTCAAAATATATTACGTATAATTCAAATTATTTTTAGTTTAAATGCCGCGCTATTTCATAAAAACAATCAGAAGTTATGGAGTAAGATGTAAGATTATTTTTTTTTTATAAGTTATTATCTAGTATTTATTTGAAATTATTAAGATATTACATTTACTTACAATGTAATAGAGCGCTTGTTGTTTGTAAACAATAGAAAATTAAATTTTTAAAGATTACTTTTATGGTTCATTAATGCAGTGTTTCAATAGATAATTACTATCTTATTTACAGAGTAAAATGAATTATCGGTCTCAGTAACTGTTTATATTTGATTTTTTTTTTTTTAAATAAAGTTGAATATTCAAAGGCTACAGTATTAAAGTGCATATGCGTAAATTTAAATGTATTAGTCGAGTTCATTCATAATTCTTTTGGTAGCAAAGATAGCTCGACAACCTTAATTGTTATTAAAAAAAGTTTTTAAAAAAATGTGTCTTTTCTAATCTTCAATTTTTATTCCAAAAAAAGTACTTCAAAATTCATCTTTCATTATGAAATTATACTAAGGCCTACAGTTTCTAAAGAAATTAAATAAATAAATTACATATTCATTACTTTTTTTGAACCTGCATCATGATCATTTAACATAGAACAATCTGCAATGAGAAGTTTGTATTATAAATTTCAGATTATGGTTTTGGCAATTGTGGTTTTTTTGTGATTGTCTATTTTTAAATTTGAAAGCTTTTTCTCTGAAACTTTGTTTATGTTTGTTAGTGTAAAATCTTTGTTTTGGTTGTCCTTGTTAATATTATGAATTTTCTTTTTTAAAGAAATAGGCTAGTCAGCAAGTTGTATCTATTGTTCTATGATAAATATTTTATGATGTTTAATTTTTTCATGTGATTTTCAAGTGGCAAGACTGTGTTTGAATAGTCTTTAGATCATACTTAAAAAAGCTAAGAGTTTATTGAATCCGAGTGATTGTTATGAATAAAACATCAGCTTTAGTTGGTCTATTGTTGAGATGGTTTTGTATATATTAAATAAACTGTGCTTTTATTGATAGTTGTTTTTGGTGGTTAGACAAGAAAATTTATTTTTGTATATTTTTATTCAATTATTACGATTAATTTATGTTCTTTTATGATTCATTAATTAATTAAAAATGTAATTCATAATTTAGAATTGTAAATATTGCAGTATTTGGTTGGTCACAGTAATACTTCAAAAAAAATTATAAGAAGGATTAATTAGTGTGAAGGCAGGCTATGTTTATGCATTGACTGAACCTGGATAAATGATTGGTAGACAGAGATGAGGTACTGTAATATTAAAATTTAATTAGAATAGTCATTCTAATTACCTAGTCAGAAAACCTAGAGTAGAAACCTAGTCAGGTTTCATTCTGTTGAGTTCTCCACTGGAAAGAAAGTACACAACCTCTACGTTAATGCACTATCTAGAGGCTCATTACATATTAGATAACAAACAAAAGTAAAAGAAACCAAAGCATAAGGATAGAGATAATAAAAATGAATGACATTCAAATTAAAAATTTTTTGTTAAAAATACACTCTTCAATTTCACAATAAGTTACTAAAAATTTGTATACTAAAAATGTAACGTTTTTAGTTCATGAAAAGTATATAAAAAATTTTGGTACTTATGTATTAACGCCACCGCAGCTACCTAACCTCGACTAATTTAACAGAAAATTTTTTTATTCTTTAAAGGTATATTTATTGTTAATTAGTCGAGGTTAGCGAGCGTAAGTTAAGTTTGGTTGATTATATTATATTGGTATCTGCAATTATAAGCTATAATGCATATATTTTTAATATGTGAAATATGTTAATATGGCAGTGGTGGTGTTAATACGTAAGTACCAAAATTTTTAGGTACTTGTGCATTATCCAACATGCTTATTATTTTATATAATTTTCTTATTTTCATGTATTTTTTATTTATCACTTTATCACTTTTCTTATTAATAAGTTATAAGTAATTTGTATATTTAATTTTAATTAGATAAGTTTAGCAAGTGAAGAGAGTATAAATTATATATGGGCCAGATAATGCACAAACACGTTTTTATTACAGATCAGGTGGTTTTATAACAGAAGCACTCACAGGTGGCTGCATTGAAATGCAATGAAAATTTACTAATTATCCTTCTCTTATAGAATTTTAAATCTCTTAAATAAGTATGGCATCTGCCATACTCCCTGGTTATAGGAAACCTGATATGAAGCATAAGGTACTCCTGAAATTGCATAGTCATTCCCAAAGTTACGAGTTCTAAACCAGACTTATTAAAGAAAGTAAAGAGGTTTCTTAACAACTCCTTCACCAAGTTGAATGTATGATATCAGTATGCCAACACTCTGTGAATTGCAATTAAAATGTAGTTCTACAAAGATCTTCATGCTATACTGAAAAGTCTACATAATAAAGGTCATTATTTTCTTTACATGTGCAGTGATGTATAATAAATTTACCATTGATTCATTGTTATTAAATAAACCCTCATGACTATATTGTACTAAATATTTAATACAAATTTAAATTAAAATGTAGTGGCACAAAAACTGCACATTGTAACTGCACTAAATGTAAATACACCTATTAATGCGATGTCTGCTGATAAATCGTGAAGAAGAAAGTATTATGTCTAAAACTTAGATTTTTTCTGATAACTATTTTGAAAAATCTATGCTAGGGTCTTTTTATGAATAATTATTTCTGTATTTACAGTAGATTCCATATTATTTGATTTTGGTATCTAATCTGTTCATGTACAAAAGTGATATTATTGTCATTAAAATATCTTTTAAAAGAAATATGAATAATAAATCATGCTCATTAATTTTAAGTGAAATCACTGTATGGATTTAAAATGCTGCTTATTTATTGCACTGGACATTAATTCTGGTCAGAAGCAGTGGTAAGCATAAATGAACTGTATGTAAAGTAGCCAACCTAGCCAATGCTGTAAAAATATTACTTATTGTAGTTGACAAATAGTAATCGTTTAGGTTTAAGTTGAATTAATTCACTGGACTGGTCCAGTGGTTAATGAGAAATCGCAAATCAATTTATTTCTAATTCGAGAGTTTTAAGGTTCAAATCCTAGTAAAGCTAGTTAATTTTATGCAAATGTGAATATTAGATCGTGGATACCTGTGTTCAGAGACATGGTGATAACATTTGTAAATATCAAAAAAGATAATGACTGTATCCACAGAGAATCCCTCACAGAGAAGTTCTAAGACACCTCGGGTTACTGAATCTCACAAACACTAAGTAAAATTCAAAGACAGTCTCGGAACCATTTAAGATCAAAACCAGAGTGCACCAAAGAAATGGACTCTCATTGCCATTATTCAACTGTGCTGAAGAAATGGTAATGAGGGAATGGCTAAAAAAAAAAAATTCCCACAATAGTAAAAATAAGCAAAAAATAAAAGAAAAAAGTTGTCTTGGTTTTTTTTTTTTTCTTTATCTGTTTAGCCTCCGGAACTACCGTGAGGTATTACTTCAGAAGATGAATGAGGATGATGTGTATGAATGTGAATGAAGTGTAGTCTTGTACAATCTCAGGTCGACCACTCCTAGGAAGTGTGGTTAATTGAAACCCAACAACCAAAGAACACCGGTATCCATGATCTAGTATTCAAATCCATATAAAAATTTTATCTTTACTGGGATTTGAACCTTAGAACTCTCGACTTTGAATTGTCTTGGTTTCGCCAACAATGTGGCACTGCTAGCAAAAGACGTGGACAAAGCTAAATCACAGATATTAGAACTTCAAAATATTGCAAACAAAATTGGCCTCAAAATATCATTTGAAAAGACAGAAATTCAAAAAATGCCCCAAAAACCAACACAACTAAAAGAAGTAAACATAAATAGTAATAAAATCAAAATATTAATCCAGTATAAATAATAGTAGTAATAATTTAAAATAATAGTTAAATTAAGTATTATTTTAATATTTAAAACAGTAAAATAATAGTAATTTATAACACGTACTAATTATAGTGACCACCTAGTCTATCTAGTGGTAGGTCTAGTGGTTGACGTGACATTGAAAATCAGCTGATTTTGAAGTCTAAGGTTCAAATCTTCGTAAAGGTAGTTATTTTTACACAGATTTGAATACTAGATCATGGATACAGTGTTCTTTGGTGGTTGGGTTTCAATTAACCACACTTCTCAGGAGTGGTCGACCTGAGATTGAACAACACTACACTTCATTCACATTCATACATATCATCCTCATTCATCCTCGAAGTAATACCTTATGGTAGTTCTGGAGGCTAAAACAAAAAAAAGAGAGAATACTAATAATAGTAACAAATAATTTTTTTTTGGAGAAATAATAAACAACAAAAATGAAAAAACTCAATCCAAGTAAGAGGAAAAAATAGATAAAGTTCATAGATTAACCTGGTACACTTATAATAAAAAATTCCTATCAATAAACACAAAGATGAGACACAACAACACAGTTATAAAATCAGAAGCCACTTATGCAGCAGAAACACTCTAATACTCTGAACGAACAATCAGAGATAGACAGACTCTAGAAAATCAGAAGAAGAACTACAAGAACCTCCATCAATAAAAAATATTACCAAAAAGATGGTTAGTGGTGGATTGTGCCCAATTAAGTAATGTACAGAGAGTTAGAACCCATCACTGATACCATGCAATAGAGGAGACTAGGACTCTTTGGACATTTCATGACTTCCGAAAGAGCTAGACTTCTGAAAGCAACTAGTAAAGTACAATCTTGACTTGGAAAAAACCAAGACAGGATGTGATGGAATAGAGAAATAAAAAGAGGATCTGAAGGAAATTGGCCTTTCACCAGAAGAACTAACAGATAAGATAAAATTAAACAATAAAATGAAGAACAAAAACACTTGCTTCACTCTCACCAGAAAAAACTCACAACACAAACATCTTCAATTTTAGAAAGGGCACAAAGAATGGAATGAATGAAAAAGTACTGGAGGGCCACAAGGTCCAAACAGTTTCTTCGAAGAAACTTGGATAATGGACTGACTAAAGTGATCCTATGCAGTCATAAAAGATAATAATATTAAAAGTAAATGACTTACTTACTTGTGATATCCCATAATGTTGATGAATAGCTTACAACTGTCATCAAACTAGCTTTTGAACACTTTTTACGTTATGTTCATGTTAATATTACTGTTGAGATGACCTCAATTCAATCAAATTATTATTATTATTTAACACCAATTGGCACTGTATTCTGTTGAATACTTACTTCCACAAAGGATAGTCACATTTGAAAAAAAATCATTACATAATTATTATTATTATTGTTTACTCATAAGAATAAATTAGTAAAGTTAAGTTAATATTTGATTTTACATCATTAAGTTATGGAATACTGTAGACTTTGTCTTGTTTTAAACTAGTTTACAGCAGAGCTTATCTAACTTTATTTAGATGTAATGAATTACATATGCAGAAAGATATATACAATTATACACATATTACTTGACAAATTTAAAAGTAATAGAATGAAATAGAAAAAACATGACAAAACATCCCACACACACATCCCAAATAATGCAAATAATTAAATAACACATGCAAATAATTTGAATACCAGCACAGTTCACACACAATATTTGATATATACTCAATCGAAACAAGTATCTTTCCAAATTATCACTCTTTATCATGTAACTTAAAAATAACAAAACAGTTCATGAATGCCTACTGAAGAAGATGACAACATAAAACAGTAGTCTACTTGTAAATTTCATTAAATTTTGGTATTTTCATTAGTGAGAGTTTTATTAGTTTTTGAATGCATGATAATAGAACCAAGCATTTAAGCTTCACACACTTAATCGAGACATTTGAGTTGCTGTAAATTATTGCAAAGCTATAAAATGTGTTTACCAGTGAAATTTTACAATATGTAGAATTTGTGTGCATCTTGCTGTACAATAACCATCAAATTCATATGTGTTGGTAGAAATAAAAGCAATGAGAAATGGCTTACTTAAAACATGTTCATTTTTTGATAAAAACATAAAATTAGGCATGAATCAAATAACTTTTTGATATTATACTTCAATTATAATTTATTATGATATAATCCAATAATAATAATTGTTATTCTTGTTATGATATAAAATACTCCATTATGAAAACTTTGTTTTTTTTTTTTGGTTTAACCTCCGGAATCACTATTATGGTATATCTTCAGAGGATGAGATGAATGAATTGTAGCATGTGTGAAAAATGCCATGCCTGACCAGGATTTGAACCCGGGACCTCCAGATGAAAGGCCGAGAAGCTACCACTCGCGCCATGGAGGTCGGCATCTATGAATCATGAGACCTTGCCAGTGGTGAGGAGGTTTGCATGCTCAGTTATGCAGAGTAGCTGGACTGAAGGTGCAACCATATCTGAGAGGTTTCTGTTGAGAGCCTGACTAAGGAATGATTCCTGAAAGAGGGCAGCAGCTCTTTCAGTAGTTGCTAAGGGCGTAGGGCAGGAGGACTTAAACAGCCATATCATATTGTCTGATTTTCAGTTTTCCATAATGGAACCACTTAAGTTTACCAGGAACTTTCTACATACAGTAGAAAAATATTTTATAATTATGTTAGATTGTTATTTATATATTTATTCTATTTATGTATTTAAGATGTACATATGTTTCCTTCTAGTTCCAGTTGGCTATTTAGTTATTTGGATGTAAATCAGTTTTTCTTTATTGTGTAATTAATTTTTTTATATATTTTAAAATACACAAAATTATATGATGTTTTCAATAACACAAAGATTGGTCAAAGTTTGCAAAAAAAAATCAAATGTATTAGAAGCAAACTCCATTTTAAAGGCACGATAAAAGTAAACGAAGCTCTAAAAATATAATGTGAAATAAAAGTTAGAAAATTGAATTTCCTCTTAGATATTTATGATGGTTACAGAAATAAATACAATTGAAATAGCAGCTGCCGGGTTCGAATCCCGGTCAGGCATGGCATTTTTCACACACGCTACAATTCATTCATCTCATCCTCTGAAGA
>JAAAKQ030232779.1:0-11244 GCA_010016005.3 Zanna intricata | reverse complement strand
AAATTTTATAAGATTTATAAATTTTATGAATTTTTGGGTCGATTTGCTAAAAATAATCCATATATAAGTGGGGAGGGAATAACGAAAAAGACCCATTTATATATATATATATATAATTTTTTTTTTTTTTAAATAAAAAAAAAAGTTTTTGCATACAGTCACTCGTTTCACGACTTGTTTTAGTCTGATTGCGTGATGATTTTTCTCGGCAATTATTGTATTAATAATATGAAAATAGAGGCATGAATTTTTTTGTTTGACATTTGCCTTCCGTTCAACATAAAAATGAATAAATTTTTTATATTTCAAGTAATTTTTTTTTCTTTTTATTTATGAATTTTAATGATTTATAGCGCATTATTTTTTTCCTGATAATATCGTCAAATCAAAGTTTTTCTTGTTGATAGGAAGCTATCGTGCAGGAAGAATCACGGTTGAATTATATTACGCTCAAGATTTTTTTGTTTCCTTCGTGGTTGTCGTTATGAGATAGTTGGTTAGAGATTACCCGTCGTTTTAAATTATTTAGCTTGGAAAATTATTAATTAAAAAAGTAATAAAGAGTTTTAAAAGTCGTTGATGCAGGCTGATTTTAGTCAATACTTAATAAACAACCGACATCATGAACTCAAACTATATCCGGCGTTGTTTAATTTCGGTTATCTACGGAACATATTAATTTAATATGGTTTAACCTGTGGCATTTTTCCTTACCTCACATGCTTTTAATTTCCGGGATGCTACTCCCCGAGACGTAGGTATTACAGAATTGTCGGATCGTAAGGGATACTTTTTAACATTAATCGAGAACCACTTAATTAATGTCTTATTTATTAATTTATTATTTTTAAAAATTTTATTAATGGGAACAATAAAAATATGTTAATTTAAAAATTTTAGAGATATTTTCTTTTATCGTTGATGTAAAATGAATTATATGTGTGAATTAATTCAGAAGTTCGATAACGAAAGTTGGATGACTTAATAAAACCTTAAACTACTTAAAAAATGAAATAGAATTAATAAAAATATTTAATTCAATAATATACAAGCTGTCAAAACTGATAAAATATAAAAACTCAAAAAAGCAAACTAAGCGTAAAAATAAAATCAATTTAAAAAAAAGTGTTTCAAATTACAATGACCGCACAAATTGATACCTAATTATATTAATCTTTCTAATGACAAATCCAATAGATACGGTGGTAATGGTAAGGAAAATAGCTAGTTTTAATATATTCTAGTTTTAAAAAAAAATACGTCAGTCAGATCAGTAGTGATAAATTTAAATTTCACACTCAAAAAATAAACACTTGTTGAAAAAATCAGAATGAAAATATAACCGATGAAAAAGTATGGCTCAATAATCCGTTTCGAGATGCCTGAGAATATACTTGATATACATTGCAAAGAGTAAAACTAGTTGGCGAATAAGTTTTTTAAATTAATTTTAATCAACTAATAAATTTCATTCATTAACTGATATATTCTGCCGTTTGAATAATATTTTATATGAACGTTCTTGTAAAGTATCTTGTGATAGAAGATACTTTAAAGTTTAGAATAATATTCGTGAATACGTGTGTATAGGTGCTTTTATATCTTTTACATTTATGTCTAATTCCAGTTTTGTTTCCATCAGATACGCGATTACTTAAATTAACTCGTGGTTTTTTCCTACAGATTTACTTCAAAACAATTTTTCGTTGTAGAGCTTCATTCAATTTTAAATTTATGAAAAAAAAAAAATGATATCGTGTAGATTTAGTAGTGATACTTATTTATAAATTACTAAACCTTAATACTATTTTATGTATTATTACAATAATAGTATAGGTTTTATTTTCTATGCACTCAAAAAAAAAAAAATCAGATGTACAAGATTTATCTCTAACTTTTTTTTTTCTCTCTACCTCCTGAATCACCGTTAAGGTATATCGTCAGAGGATGAGATGAACGAATTGTAGCGTGTGTGAAAAATGCCATGCCTGACGGGAACTTGAACCCGGGACCTCCGGATGAAAGACCGAAACGCTACCACTCGCGCCACTGAGGCCGGCAGATTTATCGCTAACCCGTCATGACACCTCGTTTCGTTATCACATAATAAATAAATTGTAAATTAATGTTATTATGAACTACAATATTATTCTTAAAACTGAATACAGTGAACTGCTGGTATCAGTGTTGGAAAAATCAAAAACTGATTTCGTAAATCGGATTTGATTATTATGATTATTTTTAGAAGAAGAATTTTTTTAACTTATATCAACATTTTGAATTCGTAACATTTAATTTCGTCCTAATTCCGAACAATGATAGTGATTTCTCAGAGCGATCGATCACCTCTCATTTCAACGAACAACAACTTAAGACCTTTTTGTACCAGTCGATTAATATTTTATAATTTTATTCCGTTAAAAGAAAGAAGAACGAAAATCGTTCCGCCAACACAAAGTGGAATCCGGCCCGACGGAGCCCGCAGATATGTAGTAGCAGTGAATACAACCTGAGTGACGGTACACATTTACTTCACCTCACTAAATACCCATCATCCTCTTTACGTAATCCTTACATTTACCCAGCAGTTACCCTTACATTTCCCCAGCACATGTGACTCCCTCTGCAAAAGGGAGCGCATTGCTTCCTCCAAAAGCTAAAGTCACCGAAAGGCGCTAGCACCGAAAGGACTTCAAGGTACAGTCTGAAGGGAAATGACGACTAGAAACGAAGCTCATATGCGTCTAGTTTCCGTCGATCAGTCCCTGATCAATTATTTTTTACCGGTCTAAAGGACAGGAAGGCAAATAACACCTCCGTCCATAAATAGAACATAAGAATCTATAACCGCTACTAAATAATTCATGATCCGCCCGATAAACGAAAGACCCAGCAGCAAGGTACATCCGTCTAGTCACTGCGATTTGTTTGGAGTAATAAACCTCCGCTGTCCTTGGAATTAATACATAAAATTTTATGGAATTTCATTTATTTATACTTAAACTGAAAATAATTACCTGGGGCGTTTGAAAAAAAATGGAAGTTCGATTTAAATTTTTAAGGAGTAGAAGGCAACACCCTTCTACTCCTTATGGGTTTGGCTAAAGGCAAACTAAACGTCCGTTGAGCTATAATAAAGAAATTATTCGAAATAGAAATTATTGAGCTATAATAGAGGCATCTGAAGAAGAATTGGCACAACATTTCTTGGGAGAGTGGAAGTGATTGATCAGTTTCAACTTTATTTGCGGAATCAGTTTTCAAACTACCCCTTAAAATACTTCGATTCGCGCATCGGCACCCTTCACTAAGGTTAGACATTTTCTGTAATTAAAATTTTTTAATAAGATATGGGGATCTCCTTTCACTATTGTGAATTACAAATTTTCATACAGCTTTTTCGGAAATAGATAAATTTTTACTATTAACATAGTGCACTATACATTCAATTTATAAAATAATAATAAAATAAGGTACATTATTAAAATACATTATCAAATGAGAAATATATGTATAGAAAACAATAAGATGAGATTATTAAAGCAAATTGATAACTGAATTATATACATTATGTGAAATCCAAAATAATCATATAACATATATTTTATTTGAAGCTATAATAACCATCAGCGTTGCGGAATTGTATATTTTATAATACACAAAAGTAAATAGATACACCGTATTAATTAAATTAATTTAATAAAATACCCTTTGAGCAAGCGCTACAGACTAAACAGTTGCGGTTTGTAACATTTTATGAACGAAATGAAAACATAAATTCATTACATCAGCAAAAATTTACATATTTACCTTATTTTTACAAAGCAATGTCCGAAATGAACGCTTACACGGCGATACAATTTTGTGTTTGAGCGATCATATTTACAGTCATCTGACGCAAAACGTTTTCAATGCCGTCGTTTACTTGTTCCATATTCTCATTCATTTAATCAATAGTGTTCAATTAATAAACTTTATCTTTCACGTCCCGATAAAAAAAAATCGCAACTATTCACATCTGGAGAACGTGAAGGCTACGCCCTCTGCTGACAATTCGTTCTTCTATAAAAGCCCCATGAATGCGTGCTAGTGAATCGTTTTATGTGCGCATGTTGATGAATGAAGCCGCGTATGTCTTTCAAGATCTATTACCTGAGGGTAGAATTCTTTGAAAATTGTACGTATTGGCAGTCTGATCGAAACATATTGACCCCATAATAAGATTAACAGAAACACCACACCACACACCGATTTTCTACCGTGAAGTGGAGGCTAAAACATCCGGTAAGGATTTTCAATGGTTCGTTACCTCCAGATGAGTAAACCGTTCAGAAATAAAATACAGCACCGGATCTATCTGTCCATCCATAATTCGGCTGAGCGAATGTAGAGTAGGACCCCGAGTGGCTAGGGTACGCCGGGACAGCGATTGGCAGGAGGTAGGCGTGTTGGCGTCGACCTACGGTTAGATCAGGTTATGATTTCTGAGAACGAAAGTATCGCGTCGGCTGGATGATGAATGCATTGCCGAGGGCAAGGTAGTCCATGCAGCCATGCTTGTTAATTGTAATTATCGATGGTGAATGAGACAAATTACAGTCACTAATAGCTAGTCTGTTACAGAGAACTACACGCAGGGTTTGTGCTTCCGCGAACTCGGTTAGTTAGTTCAGATGGCAGCATGTAGGACAGATTTAGATGATTTCGAAAAGAAGCCTACAGCGAAGGCAGAGCTTGAGTCATTAAACATTGATGTAAATGTCTGTCGAGGCATTTATATCGGTGGAATCCCAAACGAAGCCTGTGATATCTAATCAGTTAGAGGGTCAAGAAGACGACTCCCGTTAAACTCCATCAAGGCTAGGGTGGTGGCAACCGGAACCTCACAAGGTGGTGTCTTCTCCTACGGGGATTGGGATGTCCATTCATAATGTTTTTAAGAAGCCAGTAGTATTAAGTCGTTTATGTTTTTCTATTCTGATTAAGTCGTTACGCACTACGGTTTCATATTTAAATCGTGAAGAAGCGTAAGTCGAGATATATATTTTTAATCGGCTTTATTTTGAAGCGATAACTTCCGTCTTCATTTTTCAGATTTAAAGAAATTCTTCTTTTAATATCGGCTACGGTCTCCGTTTTCCTGTTTCGTTTTGTCGCTAAAAGCAACTGAAAATTTTTCCGCGAATATTTGACGCATTTCTTTGTAGGATCCGGAGCGTATATAAATTCTACAATAGCAACTCTTTCCTTGATCTGTTAAGGTATTTTAGATATACGCTTATGCAAAATACCAAATTATGCTATCCTTAAGTACTGAACAGTCAAGTAGAAAACGGGCGATGGAATAATGTAGCAATTCAGACGGGCGTATTTTCCAAAACTGCGACCCATCTGGAGGGCCTCCTGATGTTTCAATCGTTATTTCCCGAACGACGACCTTCACTAATTTTCTATGGAGAACCCTAATCGGGTTTCAAAACCCGGTGGGCGAATAGTCTGGATTCATCCGAATTGAATCGGTAGATTACTAGGATTTACAACTGATAACAATAGAAAGGGTACTAACCGTACTCGACCGATCGTGGCGTTACTAGTAACAGTGTTAAAACTGACATCAAATACCTGTAGTACGAGCCGGTTTGGTTATTTTAAGTCGCTTACGTGGTATTATTTTGCCCGGTTGTCTGGCTGCAAGCACTAACCCATAGGAAGTGAACCTATTGTAAATACATTCGAAAATACAGCAGTCTTTCTTAACCTCTCAACGCGATTATTTAATGGTTTTTTTTTTTATAAAATTTTTAGAAATATTAACAGTTTATGTTTTTACAGCTCTATTAATATGTAAAATGTGATTTGAAACATTGTAATATAAACAGAGAAATAATTTATCCAGTTAAAATAACACTTAAAAAAAAACTTTGATGCAACTTATTACTAGCGGTAAAGAAAAACGGAATAAAAGAAGGAAAAGTAAAACAAGTTGACCGTTTACTCGCAGGGGACTGTTCTAATCCGGGTAGTTCACCTTTATGTACAGGATTTATTGATCGCCATTTACTGATCGACAATAAACACTTGTTTTCAATAGAAAAGATTGGATCTTCTTAATTAATTTTAAATCATTCCGATATTATACAAAATATTAAAAAACAAATTATTTTAAGAATTAGATATGCACGTACGAGTATATTTATATGCATTATAAATGTGTAAAATATGCAGTTAACATAACTGCGTGTATGTTGTTTATATGGAGTTGAACTCATTCTTTTTATGTTGTATTTATCTCACGGTCAAGGATAATAGTTATCAAATAAACGGTAATGAAATATGTGGGAATAATAGATGAACATTATTGTTATATTAATTATAATGACTCTTTTAAATTAATTAACTTTTTCTATATCGTTGCCGTCGATTAGAATACGTAGATTGTTCTTGAAAAAACAGAACGGATCTGTTTTGTTTCTTTCGTACAGATCGGTAGGTATAATGAATGTACAGTGTCTAAGTAATTAGCTTAATTAAAAATCTGATATAAATTAAACGACGTTGAATCAAATTGCCGTGCTTATTATTAGCATTATAGTAATAACTTGTTTTAGTTAAATTTAATTGGTTGCGTGTTACGTTAATTGAAATTTTTTCCCACTTTTTACCTTAAATGTTCATTATTATAATTTAATTTCGCGTTCTTCATTCGAAAAATCTCGCAAATTATTTACATATCCACTTTCAGCTGTATTTATTTTATTGCGTATTATTTTTAACCCCGTTCTTGTAAGCTTCAATATTTTTTCCCAGGGATATATTTCAATATTAGATTTAGAAATTTAGACTTCACTTCAGTCTTTAACCAATTAGAAACATTGAGTGTGTGAAACTTGCTGTTACTAAGTGCCCGTTAGTTTTGTTTTCCTTAATGATTCCTTATTCTATATGAAAAAAAGAAAAAGTAAAAACAAATGAAGTTTTATCTTCATTTGAAGTTATCGTTTGAATATGAAATTTATTGGAATTTTAAACTTATCTTAAAATTGAATTTCATTTTGGAAGCGAAAAAAATGAAATTTTGTTTTTAAACAATTTTGTACCTATGTATCAACATATTTCAACTCTTTGCAATAAAAACTACAGGGAGAAACGATCTTGAAGATTATTACTCTTTCTGGAAAGTTTTCGTCGAGCAGGTTGTTAGAACGTAAATTAGAATAAATATTTGCGGTTTTAAATAATTGGAACGACAAAAGAAAAGTTTTTTTTTTAAATACAGAGTATTCAAAGAGTGACGCAACCTTATGGGAAAATGAGTAAATTTCTATAGCTATTGAAAATGCGATTCATATAATCAAATACGATGTTGCTTGCTCTTAAACACATATTGTAACTTTTGTTGAGGTATTTCAGCGACACGTCGTTCAGTTTAGCCCTGCAATACGGGAATGGTGTAATTGCATTCCCAATACGGATGTAAGGATGAGTTTTATGAGTAATATCCTTAAGGTATTCTCACAAGAATATGTCAGGAAGGAATAAATCAGGAGATCCAGGGGACTACAACCTCTTCAAAATCACTTGTCCATGAAAACAGTGATCCAAGAAAGTCATACTATTGCTGGCTGTATGAGCCGCGGCATTATCCTGCTGAAATCATGTGTACTCTACCCGGGCTGCAGGTATAGTGTTTTCAAATTGTTGCACCATCTGTTTGCAACTCTCGATGTTTTGAAGATTCGCTTACGTGACATTGCGCACGAAACACCCACTTTTTGTCTGTTCAGAGGAAACTCAAGCGACTGATGTGGATTTTCCGTACACAAAATCCGTGAATTCTGTGCATTCACGTATCAATCAAGGTGGAACCATGCCTTGCCAGTCCGAAACCGAGCATCGAATTCTTTCCTTTATGGCGCCACAGATGATATGAACCGTTGACAGAAAGCTACACGTTTTCTAGTGTCTGCAGTTAATAACTCATGAACATCACAAGAATGTATCTTTAAACACTTGCGCGATGCCGTATGGGCAACACCGACGGAGAGACCAGACTGGCTAGAGAGGCGTCGCACAGGCTTCTTGGCTGAACAGAATATTCAGCTTGCACGTTTATCAACTTTTCTGGTGTTAGCACTTTCTGACGATGATGTTTGGCCACATTACATCTGCCACATTCCATGTTTCTTGGATCTTTTCGTACAACCGCTTGTTGGAGGACCTGTTTCGTGCATCCACACCATACTTTTCTGCGAAAGCATTCTGGGTCTAGCCATAACTGGTACATCTAATGTGTTGGATGACAATGAATATTCTCTGCTGCGTTGTATAATGCATTTTTCCTCAATTAAATCTACAACAAAAGAAGGAAATATTCTTCCATAAGGTTGCGTCGCTTTTTGAACACACTATAACATTTTAAATGAAGAGTTTTTTTACGATACTGTTGAAGGTATTCGTTATTTATAAACAGTTAATCAAAGTGTAGTTAAGCTCATGGCCAAGAGAATCTTTCAAATTAAAAGGCTTCGAAAAAAACCGTATTTTTTTAATCTCTTCGATGTTCCTTGCTTGCAGCCATGAAATTGGTTTTTCGTTTATATTCAAAATCTTCCAGAAGTATTTCTTACAAGAAATTTAAAAAAATACTCTTTTTATTGGAAACCTGTAGTTGAATACTTGACTGATAAGGTATATACGTTTCCGTCTTGATGTTGTTAAAAGCCTCAATTGAACCTGGAAAAAAAATGATGTGTTTAAGTCTCTTTTTTTCTTCATATTTTAATACGTAATTTTAATTTAATTTAATTTTTAATTTATTAAATTTTTTATTAATTTTATATAATTATTTATTCTTCAATTTTATTAATGTTGCAACTTAGTTGATATTTTCAGGTTGAAAACATGAATTTCTACTTTTTTGTTAGATTTTAAAAACGAAATAAAAAAAAGTACTTTGAGTATTTGTGTAGAAGTTCTTTTATAGCGAATTATATTTTCATTCTATTTCTTGTCCTTAGTGAAGCCGCTACTTCATTATGAAGTATTACTGAGGACGGTGAATGAAATAAATGAAATGAACAAGGTTAGCCTATCCTATCTTCCCGTTTCTCTTTCCTCTCCCTCCGCTTCTTTACTTCATCATCTTTTTTTTTTTTCTTTAAGAGCATTGTAAATTTATTTAACTTTTAAAGTTAACGTTCAAAATGTTCATTTCAACCCCTTTGTATTAGTACTACTAATGTAATCCGTCCTTTCTTAACTTACATTAACTATACATGTAAAATATTTTATTCTTCTTTGTTAACTTTATTTTATTTTCTTATAAATATTTGCCTTGGAAAAATATTTGTAACTATTTCTTGTGTAATATTTATTCTGTTGGGATCTTCTATTTCGTTTATGTAGTTAAAAGATACGCCATACAAAGTATTTATTAATTACATGACAGCCTAAGTTCTTATAATTATTGCCATACGTCAATGAATCGGGAAGATTTAAAACTTCCATAATTTAAATAAGTTTAATTTTTTTTTCGTGAATGTTTGGAATTTCTGTTGAGCAAGACGTTCCATTTTATTATTGTTTTAAATAACTATATAGTTGCGCACCGTTACAATTTATCGAACTGTTGTAATCTTAGTCGAAAATTTTCCATTACTTTTTTAGCTTCTCTAACGTTTGCAGGGTGAGTTGACATACACTTTGTACTTGAGCAAACGCCCAAAGAAAAAGGTTGCCTACGGACAAATAAGGAGATCTAACCGGCCAAGCTATACTCCCCTTTTTGAAATGATACGGTTCTAAACGAGTTCTCTGTAAGCTATAATAGATTCACGGACAGTATATGATAAGTAGCATTACCTTGCTAGGACCAAGGTAGTTGGTGGAAATTTAACTAATATTTACCTCAAAAATGTTATAACCGTGCTTATGCAACGCACTGCATTAACGGTTGTAGCGTTTTTTCGGTAATTTTCAAAATACAACGGTCCAATAATGCTAGATGACAAAGTGTGGTATGCTAGATGAACACCATACTGTGACCTTCGGGCTATCCAACGGTTTATCACATAATTGAAGCGGGTTTTCAGCACTGCCTTTGCCACGGATTCAGCACGCACCACACTTTGTTTGTTGTAGAAAAAGGTCAGCATTAGGTTACTGGTAAGTAGAAACTTACGAATGTTCCGTAACATGAGCTCGTTTCGTTTCAAGTAAAAAATAATGTTTCCAGTACTCGTCTCCGTTCATTTGTCTATGAAGTTATAATTTGTCACTTCTCATAATGTTCCCAAAATGCAACAGGTTTTGGAAAACTTTTTGCTTTGTGATCTGCTGTCAATAAAGAGGTACTCGCCAACCATAAATTTCTCTGACATTTCATAAGCGCGGAAATTGTGTTTTTTGTACATCCCAATGCAGATTCGTTCACTATTATCGCTTTATTTGTAAGTAACGTTTACCTCGTTCAGCGTCTTCATCAGTCGTTGAAGTCGATGGCCTTTCCTTCCGGTAATCATCCTTGAAACGCCCGTTTTTCGAACAACTCACACCATTTGTGATAACCTGGCGCAAAGATGTTGTCGCTCTACTCTTTACTCTGCTGGCAAATAAATTTAATTAGGGTTTCATCTCCTTATTACATAGAAAATGGAATTGTAATTCGAATGCTACTTGCCACCGATTCGACTTGTTTATGGTTAATAATGAAGTAACCGGCCCTATCACGTGTTAAGCTGAGGAAAGGAAATATGTAGTATGTATTTCCTATAATATATATATATATAGTATTGCCGATTTCTTCAATCAAAATATCTGTTTTAGGAAAAAAATTCTGAGAAATTGCAAGTAATTTTCCATCATAAATATAACTTATTACCGTTGAGTTATTTTATAAAAAAAGTCAGGTGAGAAATAAATACTTGTTTAAAGATTTCAGTTTCTGAAAATGTTTTCTGTATTGTATGCTTCACTAGTTTTCAATGAAGTATTACGCGTAATAAATGTTTACAAATCGTCAAGAAGTCTTAATTTTGTAACACGTGATTTTTTTTAATAGGAATACATCCTTTTTTATAACCATCGTTTTAATTATTCTTTGTAAAAAATATATTTTTTTACAAAGATAATATTTAAAATATTATTTTTCGATATATTGATTTTTGTAGCTGTTAG
The DNA here is from genome assembly GCA_010016005.3 of Zanna intricata. NCBI lineage: Eukaryota > Metazoa > Arthropoda > Insecta > Hemiptera > Fulgoridae > Zanna > Zanna intricata. Next base: position 69 of record JAAAKQ030232779.1, on the reverse strand, counting down.
CGCGTTGGCTAAACTACTAGCCGTATGGAGGATAATTGATAAGTTAATAAAATAAAAATAACAATACTC
>JAAAKQ030232767.1:0-28514 GCA_010016005.3 Zanna intricata | reverse complement strand
AAATTCACTACATATTTATTTTATACATAATAATTTATACGCTTTCTTATTTTTCTAAATATTTTTTATTAAATTTGTGCATTCAAAATTTAAATTAATTATTGTTCTACTCTTTTTTTTTATTCTGAATTTAATATCATTATACAGTTTTTCTTATACCAGAGCATTTATTTATTTTATTTTAAAATTCCTGATTATCCTCGCACAGCTAGTAGTTAACTATTGCTTACACTTACATTTTGGTTTCACGATAAACTTAACATTGCTGATTGCATGGGGAGAATTCCAAATAATGATAAAATTGTATTTCCATTTCCCATAGAGCAAAACCTCTGGGTGTTTTATTAAATGATAAATACTTTAGGAAATTGAATGCATTTGTAACACAGTTAAATTGTATCATTTTTTCTGAAGCACCTTAATAAAAAATATACAACACCTAATCATCAAAATTAAATATTTATTATACTTACATATATTCCAATCTGAAGTATATAAACTCTTGAGACTCCTTCAACAAGCGAGAATGAGTTTTTAAAACACAAAAATGGGTTGTCAGCTCTTGTTTGGCAACCAAAAATAAGAATCATTTAGACCAATACTTAGAAAATTAATAATGTTAACCTATCATTATGTTTATAATTATGAATGTACAATCTTTGCCTAAAAGCATAGTCACTTATTCTTGAAAAAACACAATACCTATAGAAGGGTGTTACACTATTAAAAAATTTTCTTTAACAGAAACAATATTATTCTGTCAATGATTTTTAAATAATATTCATTTTAAAAAATCCTTAATTTCCTGCATTTCGTTCAACATGGTAATAAACAACACAACATATACACAATCAACGTGGTAATGACATAACAAAATACACAATCAAATACACTAATTAAAGTTTTACCACTCTTTCCCTTGATCTATCTAGACAGTTGTTTCACGCGCGCGTGCATGCGGCATATTGACCTATTTTTGATGCGACTATAACTTGAATACACGACATAATTACTATACATGATATGATTACTATGTACCTATCAGGATATAAAACTTATAGAGTATACTTCGGACCTTATAGAGTATAGAGTAAAATCGGACTATATATCAAAATATCACTGAACCAAGATTGTAACAAAAATATAATTTCATAAAAAGGAAATGGGATATGTGCATTAAAAATGAATAGAATCAAGTGCTCTGGTAACTTGAAAAGCAAAGCTAGGTTCATTTTAAAATATACTAATTGTTATCTATCTTTTTAATTAAAGAAATTTTGAAATTATTTGATTTTTTCATTTACCTAATTAATCTACACAATATTGAAGATATATAAAAATATATGGTAAAAATGTTAATTTTAAATAAAAATCTGTTCAGACTCAATGTAGACAAAGCTGTTTATAAAAAATGAATAAATAGAATGAAATTATGTTTAATCTGGATAATTTTAAAATTAAACATAAAATATAAAACTAACATTTTGAGTAGGATGAATGCTTCTGATAAGAACCTTTTCTTTTAAAAAAATAAAAATATTGGTTTTATTTTATAGATGTAAAAATACAGAAATACTATTTATAAACAAAAAATGACAACTGACAATCTGTTTTTAATAAATTACATAGAGTAACTGATCTGTATGACAACAAGAGAAAAATAATGTAAATTACAAAATAATAAATCTATATTTTTTACATTCTGAATGCTAGATTTTGCTATTTCAAATCCAGCTCAATGATATGCACCTGACTGTAGAACTATGACCATTGGATTAACTTATTCCAAGAATATGAGAACATTCTTACCAAAACCCCCTTACCAAGAATTTATTCCTTGCTACAGACAATCCATCACTCTGTTTCACTTTACTAAGGATCACAAATGTAACGTTTTAAAATATTTCTCACATTCCACTGTTCTCGGCAAGAGTGCTTATTGTTCTTTAGCATGGCAACACTATTTTTCAGACCTGATCTATCTTGTATCACATTAATTTCAACCACCAGTTGAATGATACAGTTATACAATTACTAGTCTAATTTGAACTTAGGGAAAAATCAAATTTCATCACATATACAGTGTATATAGTTTTCCCTATTTTTCTTCTTTTTTTTTCTTACAATTGTTAATTAAGAGGATCCTGAACAATTCCATATCTATTTTGGACATAAATACTATTTTTTAACCTATGCCAAAATTTTGGGTAAACTCTTGCCTTCCAGTATACGGATTTAACTTATTTTTTAAATGGTACTACAGTCATATAATTTAAGTTTTGCAAACATGGCACCATTGGTAAAACATAATTTAATTTATTAAAATCAGCATACCAATAGATTAGATAATTCCCTCAAATGTTTTCAGCTATTCCGCCATCTTCAGGAGGTCTGATCTTATAATAATTTAAATTAAAAATATATAACATTCACAAGAATTTGAAAGGACAGAGTGTATACAGTTTAAAATGTGAAGATAACAATTTAAAATATATTGATATGACTAACTGTTCTTTTTCATAGCTAAAGAACATATTTTACTGCATAACAAAGATACAAAGGCCGTTCCAATTTTGCTAAACATATTTTAGAATCTAAACATAATTATAATCCAGATAAATTCATAGGGATATTAGAATATTCTAATAATTTTTATAATGCTCTTAATCTAGAAAAATTCCACATATGTAATAACAATAAATTAATGAACAAATTAGATTCCAAAATGAAATTTTATATAAACAAATAATGAACACAATTATTGGCCAAACTGATTCTCTACTAAACAGTAATAATAACAACTGTAACATTCTTACAAACCTGATGTATTTACTTTTAATTTAAGTTTACAATTTTTAACTTATGGCGATCAATTGTTATGATCCTAACAATTTTATCTTGTGAATTTTATGTATTTTTATATTTTAATTCTAAATTATTATAATACTCTTATTATAATTATAATTATTATAAGATCAATCCTCTTGAAGATGGCGGAATAGCCGAAAATGTATGAGTGAATTAACTAATCTGCTGGTAAGCTGATTTTAATATTATATTTAAAGTAGACGTATAATTTTCATGTAAAATTTGCCGGAAAAACAAATCAATGATCAAAAAATCATATCTCATTTGTTTTCAAGATATTATTTTTATTTTTTGGTCTCTGGGACCACCGTTAGGTATTTCCTTCAGGGGATGAGATGAAATGACAATTTTGTAGCATGTGAAAATGCCGTGCTTGATCACGATTCAAACCCCAGACCTCCAGTTTCAGGATATTAGCAATAAAAAAGCTTACTCCTTAAAAATGCTTTATAACAAAACTCTGTGACCTAAAAAGAATAATACTCAAAAACAGTTTGATTCATGAAAATTAATTTTTCAAAAAGAAAATGATGATTTTATCTTAAAAATCTTTGAACCATTTGACCTAAATCGTAGTCATTCACGTTCCAGTAACTAAATAACTTTTGAATTTAGCCTTATTCTAAATGTTTAAACTCTTTTAGTGTACCTCTTGACACAATTTAATACATTACTATGGTATGTTTGATGGTTTGGAATGTAACTGTTATGATCTTTCATTTTTGAAATCATTTCAACAAGTAAACTTCAAGTCATTTTAAGATTTGATTTAGTATAAACGAATGCAGAAATATATATACTCAGACATCAAGGCTTCCCTGTTATTCATAGATGAATAACTAATGGAAGCTGTGTATTTGAACATATTAAGTGAGGAAATTGTACTAGCAATTTTATAAACAATATGACTGATCACTCTCAAGAAGCCCTACAAGATGAAACATTTTCCAGTATCATCACTTTTCAGTAGAGAATTTAAATACTGAATTTACAGATCAGTGGAATGGCCATCACGTTCAACAGATCACTGGATGTTTTCTTGTGAGGGCCAGTTAACTTATTGTTTGCAGGGCACCTGCAACAGATATTGAAACCTGAACAACAGAATAAGTGGTACATGACAGTTCCTTGCCCTTGATATACTTGTAAATATAGCCAAACCATTTCGAGATGGATATGCTAAAGCCTAGAGGTTGGATGGTTCTATTTTGAGCAGGCATATGCTTATAACATTATTAACAATAACAAACTAATAAATTTTTTTTATTAATGTTAGATGTAAAAATCAATAAAAATGGTTCCTAACAAGCAAAGCAATTTTTATTTTTACCAGATTTATTTATACTAGTCAAAATTAGGGTATTTAAAATTAACAAACCCACTCAAGCCAGTAGGCTTTTTAATGTCTATGTTGAAAACAGATAGATATATCTATGCACATTTTGTCATTAAAAAAAGTAAACTCTAGTTAAATAAGACAAAATTTGGGAATGGATAAAAAATTGTATTTTATGTACAAAATAGATATGGCATTGGTTTAAATTAACAATTAATCAAAATATCTCCGCAAACACATAGTGTATCAGCTATCTGCTGTTTTGTATTTTTAACATAAAAATTTTTTCTCAGGAATGGTTGGTTAATTGTACTGAGCTAAAATTTTGTATATTCACTTCATTTTTTTGTATTTCTAGAGTACTTGAGTTTACTTGTATACAAATAATGAGAACCTGATCTCTCAATCCAGTTCAAAATAGCGGCCGCATAAATATTTTAATTAATAACTTTGCAACCACTGATTTATTTAGATGTTATTACAAAAAAGTGTTATATGTTTTATGAAAAGAAAATAACATCTCATTTATTCAAATTCATTCATAAATAACAAAGTTATGGCAATTCCTTCTATTATACTTAATAAAGACCTAATGAGGAGGTGTTAAGGAGGGTTGATGTGGCAAAGCCTGGTCTCTTAAATATCTTAAAGCAAAGAAGAGAATGGGCCGGCCATTTTTTACAGCATGATATTAATTAAAACAATAATATAATATACTGTGAAAGGGGAAAAACACTATAAATAGGTTAAGGCTCTCTCTTTATCTGTTTAGCCTCCAGAACTACCATAAGGCATTACTTCAGGGGATGAATGAGAATGATGTGTATGAATGTGAATGTGAATGAAGTGTAGTCTTGTACAATCTCAGGTCGACCACTCCTGAGAAGTGTGGTTAATTGAAACCCAACTACCAAAGAACACTGGTATCCATTATCTAGCATTCAAAACCATATAAAAATAACTACCTTTACTAGGAATTGAACCTTAGAACTCTCGACTTCAAAATCAGCTGATTTGTGATGTTGCGTTAACCACTAGACCAGCCCAGTGGGCAGATAGGTTAAGGCTGAGGGGCATATATCATACTATGGATGATATAGATTGTGGAACTTACACTGAGTTGAAGAAACTTGTGGAGAATCGTGTAGTATGGAGATTAGTTGCAGACCAAAAAATTTAACAAAAGAATATATAAATATTCAAGGCCAAAAGTTAATAAAGTTTTTTTTTTTGAGGGGGAAATATTTCATACTTTTGGGTCCTATGTACTTCAACCAGCTTCCAAATAATTTAAAATAATTAAAAATATTAACTAGTTGATTAATCAAATTAACCTTAAACAACTATTTAAAGTATTACAATAATTACAGTAGCCAATTATTAATTAGTAGAAATTAATTAAAAAATAACATAAAATTTTCTTAATATTATCTAAAATAAATAAATATATATATATACTGTAGCGTTTTCGGTTTGATAAAAGATATTATACATCGCAAATAATAATTCTGTTTCTATTATAAAGTTTACAATAATTAATAAAAATTTATAAAAAAATTAATTAGTTGACTACTGCAGGGATGGTACTAGTACAAAATGTAAAACTTGATGGATTATTTACTTCTATTATTTAAATTAAAACTGATGTACACTTTTATCAATGAATAGTGACATCCTGCTTCCTGTTAATAACGAACTCGCTAAACAACTTCAAGTACTTAACCGTACATTGTCGCAGAATAAAACGTATTCTTCCCTTCGTACTCCCGACTATTAGTAGACATTCACTTCGAATATTATCGTACATTAATAGCTGGGCTTCGGCACTTTTTATATCCCCGAGGCCAGGGCTTGCCCTAACGTAACAGCAGTCGATCCATTTATCTTGTTCATTCAAACGTAATATACTTTTAAAGTCTAAACCTACATCAGCGATTCTCAATCAGTGGTACGCGTATCACTGTGGTAAGAGCTTCCAAGGTGGTACGCACACTCATTAAAAAAAAAATTATTATAATACAAATTTGTTTTATTATAATGCAAAATTATTAGTACAAGTAATACTGACTATTATTATTATTAATACACTGAATCAGTGGTCCTCTATTTTTATATATTAAATATTAACTTCATAAATATAACTTAGTTAAAAACTTTATATATTAATTTTTTTTTCTATTAAAATACAAAAATATTTCATCAGCATTTTCTTTTTCCTTAGTTTGAGGCAATTATTTGTGAATAACAACATTAAAAACAGTTATTCGCCTAGCACGAACAAACATGCACATACCACAGCGCATATGCGGATTCCTACATGTCACAGCGCATATATAGTGACTTTCGGATCGGATCGTAAGGATGTCGGAGGGTGCAATACCCTCCTACTATTCGCAGTATACGGGCTTGCGCTCTTTGCTGCTGGGTGATTCTACTGATCTGACGGGTATACATAAGTAAAATGACTGGTTCGTATGCGATCCGGTCCTTTGGGGGAGATTTTCTTCGATTGGGACCCAGCGGCTCAATATGCCTAGTAAGCTTATCGACCGCGACGCCTCCCTTTCCGCCCAGAGTGGGCAGAAATCCCTTTATGGGGACATGCTTCCACATGAGAAGGCATCGGAGGCGATTTCGGGGCCTATCTTCGAAGTATATGGCTTTCCGGAGCCATGTGTAGTTGTCTGGGCAACTGTGGAGCATTCTGCCCCGAGTTTAGCCCGGTCAGGAGTAAGGACAAGGATGATATTAGGGTATCTTTCTCGTCGTGTTGGCGTCTGTCTCCTTTGTTTCTTCTAATAATCTCTAATAAATTCCACTTCCGGTTTTGAGTTATAATACTGAGAAAAGAAAAGAACTACCACACACATCTCTGAAGAAGAAGGATAGCTGTGTGTGCGCGGGGTTGATTTCAGGGCGCCCGGGCGCCGGTAATGACAAATGTAGTACCTTTACCCTATGCATGCACATTTATAGCGGGCGGCGTACAGCTGTGCACTCTGTGTGCGAGAAAGATAAATCGATCGGACGAGTGGAACAGTTAGATAGTCGTATTCCGTAGTCGTAATAGCTTCGTATTCCGTATACACAGTATGCAGCATTACACAGTCAAGAGTTGTTACAATTTACATACTTTATTTATTTAAAAATACTATTATAAATATCAGCAATAAATAAATACTTTATTTTTACGAACCACTACTGTACTTAGTCTAAACATATCCTAATTACTACTACTTTTTTGAAATTATATATTTCAAAACAATAAAATGAGATCATCTTACGCATGACAAATTTTACGTATTTGAGTTCAGACTTGAATGAGTATTCAGCACACTAGCGCAATAATTTCATATTGCTGTTTTGTTTAAACCAGTGAATGTATACGCATAATTCACTATCCATACATATATGCATAAACCAAACAGTCACGACAGACGCAAGTATAACACATTCACTGTTAAATTTGGTGTCTGTCGCGACTATTTAATTTAAACCTGTATATTCTTTAAAATTAAATTACAATATTTATCATACGAAAATCATGGAGGACGTTCATTTTGTATAAAAACTTGGAGGTAAAATGCTTCATAATCAGAGTAGGGAAATTATTTGGAGAGTATATAACTTTATGAAAAAGAGGGTCAACAAATGCTCCGATTCCACTAACAAAAGCTCGAAATCAGACTGCTGAAGCCACTGAACGTTTCGACCCGACTGATTACGAAAATTAAAAATGAATTTGAAAAAATTACTGTTTCCAATTTCGCTTCTACGAGTTCGGACAACAAAGTGTTTCATAATATTATTTCACAATCGTTCGTAACGCCTAACAAGCGCCAGGAAAAATCAAGGCCAATAACTGGACTGGACGATTTTGATAAATGTGTTGTTCGGAAATTGGTGTATAACTTTCACGTAACTGAAAATCATCTTCCGACAACCGAGTTATAGCGCGCAGCAATAAAAGACATGATTGTCTTTAACGGCAGTGAAAAGATTATTCGAATTATATTAAAAGATCTCGGTTTAAGTGGCGAAAGACTCAATATAATCTTTCTGTATTGGTGGAAAGCAGTGATATTAAAAAGATAAAGTATTTGCAGGCCATAAAATACTACAAAGAATCCGGACGAAACTTACGTCCTTAGTAAAGATGTTTCTGCCAAGTCCTGGGGAGACTGCTCGGGAAAATTCCTTTGACAACCGATCTCTAGGGGAGATCGTTTGATCGTTATCCATGCTGGAGGAGAAATAGGATTTGTTCTTGATGTTTTCACTACGTGACAGGCTAGTCACAGTTCAGGAGATTACCACAACCAAATGAACGTGAGTAATTATATGAAATGGATTGGTGAAAAATTATTATCTAACGTTCCTAAAGAACTAAAAAGTTTTCTCTTAATTGATAATGCCTTTACAACAACGTTTTAATTGAAAAGGCACCCACATCTTGATCCTCCTACCCTGACTTCGCAAGCTTCATCGAGCATTTTATTTAATTTACTTGGGCTTTCCGCCAGTACCACAATGTCATTAACTAAACTATACATTTTATTCTACGTCAGATTTTTATTCCTCTTTTCCCATTCAGACAGCATTTAATAATTTCTTCCAGAAATATACTAAATAATGCTGATGACATGGAGCATCCCTGCCTCTCCTTCCTGTCGTTTCTTCTCCTACTCTTTCTTTTATTCTCTAGTTATAGTAAAACTCCTTTATTAGGTACCTCTCTTAACAATCAACTCCTTTGTTTTCCAAAACTTGGTGGGAGGCCGTATTTTGACCAACCCTAAATCCATTTTGATAGTTTCGGCGTGACGTCTGTACGTATCTAACGTAACTCAAAAAAATTAGCCGTAAAATGTTCAAATTTTGGATTTAGGACTGTTGTAACATCTAGCTGTAGTAATCTAACTACAGTAATAAAGTGTCATCGAGAGCTTTTCCATGATAATCATGTATCTTGTGTATTATTATGAAATATCATGCATTTTATAAAATTGGTACTTATTTTCATTTGTTCCAGAGTTATAGTCAAATAAAATTTTAATTAATGAAATATGTGAATCTTACAAAGATACACATCCTTGATTCTAATCAGACTTCATCTCCTTTATTTTAACTATTATTTTTAACTTAAATACATTGATTTATCAATAATTATTATCCTCTGATTGTAAAAAAAAAAAAAATTACGATAAATAATAATTCATAAATAATAATATGAAAAAATATCAGAAGTTATTAATGAACTAAAATTTTATGTACTTTTCATTTTAAAAAAATGTGTGTGTAATAGGCGTACTAGGAAGTCAAATTGTGCTCACAAGAATATGGACAATCATTGAATTTCGATCTCAAATTGTTACTAGTCGAATTCGTGCTCCACTGACGATTCCGACATCAAATTTAGCACAAAACGCCCAACAGATCCCAGAATTCGATTCTTTTGGGGGGAAAATTTTAGACAGTTTTAAAATTCGTTAATCGCATTCGTACTCGGGATGGTGATAAATATGAACAACGTGCTAGAATATCAGGTTTTTATAACCGTAATAGCCGAAAGAAAAAAATCTTGATTCTTTTTCGGAATCCGCTAGGAACTGTTTTTCAATTCTTTTACTTTAATAGATGAATTATTACTTTTTAATAAACAAAAATTAAGTCCGAGAAATAACTAAAAATAACCCGTTAAAAAAACTGGCTGTCGGATTCCGAAAAAGAACCAAAATCTTAATAACATAAATATGGAGATAGCAGAAACTACTGCCGTCTGTTAACAGTACATTCTGTATAAGCCGTATGACCGCGTGCTAGTGAATCATTTGACGTGCGATACGTTGCTCCGTCTTGTGGGAAGAAGCCGCGCTCTTTTTCATGATCTGTTAATCGAGTGGAGAATTCTTAAAACTTGTACTATAATACACTTCTATATTGACAATCCGGTTAAAAACTACTGCCTCCCGCTTTACGATTACCAGAAACAGCAACGATTTTCTTACCGTAAAAAGAACGCTAACATTCATTCAGGATTATCAATCGTCCGATATCTAGTACTATGTGAATTAATCGCCCAGTTAAATGAATCCGTACTTGTCAAAACGAAATACAGTACCGGATCTATCTGTCAACTGATAATGTTTTTGAGAAGCCAGGCGCAATAATCAAGACGTTTCGGTTTGTCTGCTCTCTTAATTTGTTACACAGTCGTTACACGATCCGGATTAGAATCTAAATTATGAAGAACCTTCCAAGATGAGGACTTTACACCGCTTTATTGTAATAATTTACGTACGTTTTTCGACTTGCAAAGATTTCTTGAATATCAACTACGACCTATGAAGTCCTAACTACAGATCCTATTTTGAAACAGACTCCACCAAAAGTCATTTTTTTAAAGACTCATGTATGCTATTCTTTGCGGAAATACTGGAAATCGGAAATTTTTCCGCGGAAATATTTGAAGAGTTTCTTGAAATGATCCACAACACTATAAGCTTTCGATATAGTAACCCTTTACTCGATCGTATAATTCGTTTTCGTAAAACACAACTGCCATTGAAACATAAAAAGTTTACGAACTGTCAATGATAAACGAGACTAGATGCTTACAAGCGATAGTGACGCTAGTAGCAGGATTAAAGGTGATACACAAATAACTATGGTTCGAGAGTTCGCTTGCTCTGTTCGGTTTTAAGTTTCTTCTGAGATCTTTTCTGTTTTACCACAATGGGTTTTTTTTTAACGTTACGTATTACCAATTAGTAATTGTTTATGTTATAATTATTTGGTATTTGGAGGTATTTGCATAGAAATTATAAATATAATCTAACAACCTACGCTCGCTAACCTTAACTAGCGAGAGAATCTAACGTAGGTTACGCTAGGTTAAATTAGAATTATAACTGTAGCAATTATTAGTACGTCAAAAAAAAAACCATTTTGGAAAAGACCCTGTTTTTCTTTTAAGAGAGATTTAAATTTGTAATCAAATTACATATCAGCGGCTTTAAATAATACTGACATGTTTTCTATTTGTTTATTTTCTCCTCTGTGATATTGAAAGATTTTGCTACTAATATAAAAAAAAATAATAATCAGCAAATGATTAATTTTCATACCGTTTCTGCATATAGAATGCAATCTGCATAAATGTAAAATATATTGCAGTACCCTGGGAAAGATGGTATAGGTTAAAACACGGATGTGAAAGAAAGACAATTACAGGTCGAAGCCTCATATAGTAACCTATTTAAATATTACTTAAGTTGAACACATTAAGTACAATCAACTTTAAGATGGCAAGAGGTATTGGATGAATTCTGTTAAGCATGCAGTTTATAAACACCACGGAATAAATATGTACGGAAAATGCTATCCTACGTTTTAATCTATAAATACAGAAAAATGGAATTTATGAAATGAGATTACCTGAAAATGATTATTTTTCAGTATGAAATTACCACATTCCAAGCATCCAGAGTACTCTGAGGAGAGGACACCTCAAAACTTTTAAATGGGAAAGACAGGATTACAACACATAGTAGTACATTTAAAAGCAAAAATGTTGGGTTACGGCAACCCTAATCAAAATAGCAGCTATTTAATTTTTTCACATCTTGTTTCAAAAGTAGCCTACAGACCTCTTAAGTACTCCTCCATAGTGAAACACTAAAAAATAAAATTAATTACATGCTCCTGCCTCAAAAAAAATTTTTTTTATATGAGATCACTTCTTGGGATGTACTGTTGACCGCTCTTGAAACTATTTGTGAAAAATATTAAATTTATTTTTAGTCAGGGTTATAACAAAGTGGTAGTATTTTGGTTAGGGTTGTAGTTCAAAGTTCTTTGCATCAATTTTTTTTTCAAATTCCTTTAAAATAATGTCATAACACTCCTATTCCATTCATAATCTTTGAACTGCTCCTCACTGGCACTTGTGGGTGTGATGATTTCATAAAAGAAAACAAATTTTTTTGAGATAGGAATATTTGCTACATTCTATTATTTTTATGTTTAATTGTTGAGTAGTTATTTAAGATATAAACTGCTTTTAAACTAGCTATAAATACAAATGCAAAAATATACAAATTAATATTAAATAAATAAAAATATATATAATTAATGTAATATATTAAAATATATATATATAAAATTAGTGTATATAATATATAAATTCATGTCGACTTGATTAGGGTTGTTATAGACTATTTTTTTTTTTTTTAGTCAAAATATTTGTTTTTCAATGTATTTTAAAGTGGTGTCATGGATCACAGTCCTACCATTTCCATTTAAAATATTTCAGTTAACTCTCTAGTGGGACATGGGATGTAATGGTCTCATACCAAAAAATAGGTAGATTTGAAGCAGAATATCAAAGATTTCATTTTTCTACTTTTAACTGTTTAAAAAATTATTTAACAGTATCCATATAGACACATGACAATTTTTTTTTTTTTTAAATTAACAATACCCCACTGAGTAATTAAGACTAAACAAAGATAAATACAAAGAGCAATCGACAAAACATTCAAGATAAAATACAAAAAATTCATCTGACCAAACAACTGCAAATCTGATTGTAATAAGAGATTTGACAGTTTCATGAAGGTGCCTTTATTACTTTACTGAAAGCTGGATTTAGGATATACAATTAAATCAGAATGGAAACTTTCATAATATATGAAGTATTATATAAAAATATAATTAAGACTGAAAAATGTTAAAAGGTAGATATAAAATTTTTTTTAAATTTATAAAAAAAAGTTTTTTCTCTTACAATTTTGCAAAAAACCTAGATCCTCCCAGCTATGTTACCAAAGAGTAAAGGTTTCTTCCATAAGGTTTATAAGTGACACCTGGTCAACAAACCAAACATATGAAGAATAATTTCTTTGTGATGAACAATGGAAGAATCTAGGAGGAAATAGTTCTCTTAACCAAAATCCAGGATGAGTCCATAATTCTAAAGATGGCAGCAACACAATTGGTCTTACCTTGTCATATCAGTAGTAACTCATTCATGTTTAGATTTCAACTATGCAAGATACACCAATAAATTTATTTGAGATGGGATAGCTTAACACTGTTTGGTTATTACAGATGTTGTAAAGAACATACAGTAGCTTTAATTACAATTGTTATTAACTGCTAATTTGTAAAGTACTAATCTGCTAAAAAACTACTAATCTGAAAAATGAAAACTAACAACAAATTATAAAATAAAACTAAATAACAAAAAGGAAACAAAACAGCAATCACAAAATGTGAAAATCAGCTTATTACCATCACTAGCCTGCAAATCCTAAAAGAGGTTCTTCATGAAAATATTTTATGCAGAATGGGCCCAAAATATGGGAAATTTTCTTTGCAGTGGATATTGTACAACAAGCATTCACTACACTGGTTATGTTTTGGAGACTCTGATGTGATCTGCTCAAAATCCTTCAAGATCACTTAACATATTGTGTAAAAGTTTATAAAGAAAAAGCATGAAAACATTTGAAGTTTTACCTGCATAAATGCAATTTATTTAATAATTTAAGCCTGAGAATTTGATTAATCATGAAAATATTTGTAAATTAATTTTAAATAAGACTGAAAACTACAAGATTTTCTTCCAATTTGTACATATCAGATGAAGTTACAGTTGTTTAGGAATCATCTCAAAAAATGGAGATATTTTGTTTGGAGATCTCCAAACAAAAAGCGTGAGTTTGTAAGTTTTTTAAAAGTAATTTCTAAAAAAAACTAAGCCTCAAAATATTGATGAACGTGAAATGAACTTTAGTGAAGAGATCACATTCATTACATTACAAATATTCCAGAAAGTTCTGATCTTCAAGAGTGCAACTCATAAGAGGTGAACATTTGAAGATTATAATTTTTAAGATTTTTAAGATTAATGATCATAAAGCAAACTACTTTAAGACCATTAGATCTTAAATGGTACATTTTGTTCTTAAATCTAATTTTGTTTAAATTAATGAAACTAAGTTTCTTTGGTTTTCATTTTTTTCTTTGAATTTTCCCATTTCTTATGCCTATCTGTATATTAGCTTATAACAGTAGTTCCAAATCTGAAAAAAAGGATTACTCATACCCAAATTTTATATCATAAAATTTATATACTTTTTATAAGTAATTGTATAGATTTTTCCTTTTTCTTAACAATTAAATTCTTCTAATGTTTCTCCTCTTTAACCATACACTCATTTATATTTAAAGTTTCTCATCCTCACAATGTATTGTTTGTTGTTAAGCAGTTTTTTTTAAGGCATACCACAATTTTCTCAAGTTTAGCAACTGAACACAATTGAATTGTAAACTTTTTCTTTGAGTTATAAAGACATAAAAAAATATGGTCTTATGAAAATAAACTTAAATTTATAAACTTATAAAAATAAGTTTGGAATCATAACCTGTATTTCTTGAGACAGAAAACATATGGTGACAATAATTTATAATTGAAATGTGACAATGTTGCTTGACTTCTAATAAAATAGTGGAAAAATTTAGAGATCAACCAATTTAGTTCAAATTAGAATTTGATTGAATTTAGTTCACATGGCAGAATTTTTATTACAGTTTTCAGAGAATCTTCTCCAGACATCTCAATTCAAATTTTGATGATAATAAATGGTCTGGATGATTATGTAACCTTGCCATGTATCTACCATTAACAGACAATGATCTGACAGCTCATAATTGTATTCTGTACACTAATCCTGACTTTTAAATTCTTATATCAGGTACATAAAACCAGTCCACACTGTCTAAACTTCTCTATTCACAATATTACAAATCGTTAGAACAAAAAACTTTGTTTTGTTTATGTTTATTTAGGTTAAATTTATCCCTAAAGGACTACAGATACTTCTTTTGTAATACTTCATTATAAAGAAATTTAAATTTTTAAGTTAATACATTTAGACAATGAAAAATTAAATAATAGATCTCTATAATTTATATTTGGCCAAAAAGAATTTCATACATAACCTAACTAAAACTTTTTCAGGTCTGAAAAAAATTTTTCACTAGTATAATTTTTTTTTTTTTTGTAATACAAAGAACATATATATAAGTGAGTATGTAAATACAACATTTTGTAAATCCTAAATAGAGTATTTTTTATTTTTTATTTATGCAACTCAAAACGTTGGTAAACACAATTTGCCAATTTCCATTTTTTTTTTTTTTCATTTCTTTAACTAATACCCATATTTATCTCTATTTAATTCTTACATTTTAGCAATAAATTTATAATATTTTCATTAATTTGACATGTTTGCAATAGTAAATGAATGCAAACACAAATCGGCCCACTATAAACATATTAACCTACACATATATGGAGTAAGTTTAAATAAAACTAATAAAACGTAGAGATACCGCTGGAATATTGTTAACAGGCTCATTTGGAAATGAAGCTCCTTCTAAAAATTTTAACCATTCTTTTGGAGTATAAAATTTAACTTTTATAATATGTGTATTTCAATTTTTAACCCTTACAGTGTAAATCTTTCATAAAAAATAAGACCATCAAGGAATAAAATCTTACAAATTTTAGCAAACTTATAATTACTCCCTGCTCCAATGGTTATAAAACAATCAGGTGTGCTACATGTTCTCAACATTGCTAGGATGTTCAATCCAAAATGCTGAATAGCCTGGTTTGCAGTTAAATAACTGGTTTGAACTAACATTGGCCAAACAAGAAATCTGAGAAAAGATTGCAATCAATTTTTGGTCCAATACCAGTCTTTTGCCTTTGTAGTAAAGCAATTATTATTCAACCATATGCATACAGTCTAGTAGTAATATCTGTCATAGCTAAATAATTTTACAAGGATCAACATCTTACAGACCAGTTATATATAATACCATCAATCAAAGCGCATCATATCCTGGTCTTGATTTACAAGGACTTTTTTATCCATAACCAGTAATAGTGTAATAAATATGATGTAGAGCAACCATTTCTCAGTTCATTAAATCCCAAACCTAAACTATATCTAATTTCCCAGGTACATAATTTTCAATAAGAGCGTCACATTTTTTTAGCCAAATCTTTGACAATTTTTCTATTAGATGATAATTTTAAAGTAACATAAATGCTTTTTACTTTGATTTTATGAAATGAAAAACTATCATTTGAATCATTTAAAAATGGACCCCACCTTCTAGATTCATCACAAACTTTTGGTCACTCAATTATTATAACTTTAGCATCATTATCACCGAATAACATAGTACAATATGATCCTGTAACAATTTATTTTCAGTTTAAAGTCTTAATTCCTTCTGAATGCTAAATGTATGTTAGTTGTAGAATTTTTTTAACAAATAAGCTATACAGCTTGCTAAAATTTGTTTTCAATAGATTATCTTCAATTTTATTCTATAAAGCAGTTAATATAAATATTTAAATGGCCAAATGTAACTTTCCATAATTTTACAATAGTGGTAAATTAAAATAACTACAAAACTTAAAGTGAACATTTTTTCCTTGCAAGAATATCATTCCAGGCTAAGTTTACACAGACATGACATCATAAGTTTACAATAATCACATCAAAAAAAAATAAATTCACATAAAAAACAAATAAACTTCTAACACTAAATACTTCTCATCACAAACTGTTACCCATTTAGAAGCCACAGAACAATATCAAAGAACAATCATAAATGTGGTTAACAAAACTTCTTAGTTTTCTAAAACAACGAATTGTTTAAATAATGTCCTCAGGCGAACAACAATATCAAAACATTAACTTCAGAAATAAAGTTAATAAGTCAACTGTTCATCAAAACAGAATTTAATTAAGTTCCTTAAAAAAAAGTTAAAACAAAAACATTAACGCTTTGCTGAAAGTTATGATTTTCTCATTGTAACAATAAAGTTAAAATGTACCAGCAACCTGTATTTTGTGAAGGAATTTATTTTAACCAATTTGTATTAACAATAAAAAGATAAGACTACGCGCGTCAAACAGATGTTTCCAACCTTACCTGAATAAATAATCTCTTAAAAGAACATTCTAATAGAAATTTATGGGCAATTTAAACTCTACTAAATAAAAAGAAACTTACTGGCTGCACGGCAGCAACATCTTCAGTAGTAACGGTGACTGCTGCGGCACTTGCTGCAAGGTTTGAAGGACCTGGTTTTTCAGCCATGAAATTAACAGCGCGATGGAAAATTTACTAAATGACCAGTAATATTTAAAAATTTAGCATTTATGCATTATTTTGTAAAAGAGATCCTAAACCTGATACAAATATAATTGTAATGAAAATTTAAACATTAATGTATTAAGGGTTTTTAAACTAAACACATTCTCACACTTTATAAAAGCACGCCACAAGTACGTTAAGAAAATCACATATGATAAACAGAAGTACAAAATCAGCTGAGAGACCCAAACACAAGACTACTGAAATACATTTCCCCACCACATCAATCAAGAATTAGGTTTTTGATCAAAAATCAAAATTACTTTGATTTTTGTTTATGCTATAAATCTTTTTAAATTAAAAAAAAAACTAAAACAAATTAAATTAATAAAATTATTTTTTTCAGAACCACGGAAATCGTTCGTCGAGGGATTGTTCAAAATCAATTTTTTTTTTTTTAAACACCTCTTTCTTAGAAATGTTTTAAGTACTGAGAGGTACGACCTCTGTAAATTTCAGCTTATTCTATCCTGGAGATAAAATTACATTATATCTTCTAATTATTAGCTTACATTGCCTGCCGGTTTTTGTTTTTAACGAAACACAAGATTGCAAAAATTTATACAGCTAGAAGTAATATTATTACATGTTAACATTTCGTTTGAAATGTTATATGTATATTATTACACAGATATATACAATATATGTTACTATACATTTAGAGTTTCGGAAAAAGAAGAAAATAAATATTAAGTTTGTTTTAATCAATTTATGATTGCATTCGAACATGCCTATGAGAAAAGATTTTTTTGACTTTTAAATGAATGGGACTGTTAGCTTGGTAATTACATATAGTTAGGGACCCAGTTCCGATTTCGATGAAATCTGAGATATCCCTTACGTGGTACACAGTACAATCACCAAAAATTTCGAAATTCAGCACTGTAAAAGTGTAATTACATTTTTTTGGATTAAATAATTTTATTTAGTTTCTTAAGAATAAAAGTAGATTCACTTTGACTAGGTTAAACTTAGATGCAAGTTAAGTTATGAACATTATCTACTCATAAATAACTTAGTTTAAGCGAAATTCAATTGAGTTTAGGGTACAGGTCAAGGTTACATGATTTAGGTAACATTTTTGTTAAGCCTTCGGAACCACCGTAAGGTATTACTTACGGTGAATGAGAGGATGAATTAGATGAAATGTATGAATGTAAATGAAGTGTAGTTAAACGGAGACCATTCCTGAGATGTGTGATTAATTGAAATCCATCCAACAAGAAACACCGGTATCCACGGTCTACTATTCAAATCCATATAAAATTAACTGCCTTTAGTAGGATTTGAACCTTAGAACTCTCGACTTCGATATCAATTGATTTGCGATGACAGGTTTAGCCACTAGATCAATCCGGTGGATAATGCATTTAGGTAACCAGCATTTTTGTACGATAACATACCCTAACGCTGGCTAACCTTGCTAATATACCTTAAATATTAGCTGATTGTTAGGCTAAATCCATACTTAAATAACTTATTATTTAGTCGAAAATAATGTACATTACAATTGTACGATGCTGAATTACGAGATTTTTGGTTACTGTACTCTGTAACTTTGGGTTAAAAGTGTTTCCCGACGAATAATTTCATCTGTAACGAATAACTTACGTCCAAAAATAAAGTACGAGGTCGTTTTTTAAGTAAGGGCCGTTTGCGCGTATAGTTCTCTATTTCGCGTTTATGCCGCAACGAGCCGCCGCGCCACTTACCAGCATCATTTGTAAACAAACTCACGCCAGTTGCAGCTCTGTTGCTGAAGTGTACGGTTAGTTGTGCGTCTTTAAAATGTTTAAGATTATTGAATCGCCCGCCGCGTGAGATATAGACAGTCATACGTTTTTTGACTGCGAGAAACATATCGGCCGCAGAAATCTATCGCCAGATAAGTGAAGTTTATGACCCTAATGCAATGAGTGAAGGTAAATTGCGGAAATGGGTTAGGGAGTTTAAAGATGGCCGTGAAAACGTCCATGATGAAGAACGCTCAGGCCCGCCCTCTGTGATCACTGATGATTTGGTGGCTCCAGTTGAAACAAAAATTCGTGAGGACAGACGATTCACGATAACCAATCTGACATTGGAATTTCCCCAAGTTTCTAGGTCGGTGTTGTACAAAATTGTGACTGAAAACCTCAGCTTCAAGACATTGTGTTCTCGGTGGGTACCCAGACTCCTTATAGCGGACCACAAAGAGAAGAGGTCTGCCATCTCATTGGACATTTTGATTCGTTATAAGGAGGAAATAAGTTATAAGGAAGAATTCGTTATAAGGGCAAATCGTTACTGGAGATGAAACATGGGTATCCCATATCACTCCTGAATCCAAGCAACAGTCAATGGAATGGCAACACACAACCTCTCCCGTAAAGATCAAAGCCAAACGAACATTGTCAAAGCACAAGATTATGGCAACTGTGTTCTGGGACCGACGCGGTATTTTGCTGGTAGACTTTATGCCAAGTGGAACAACAATCAACTTGGATTGCTACTGCACAACTTTAAAGAAGCTCCGAAGAGCAATTCAAAACAAAAGACGCGGCATGCTGTCAAAAGGAATTTTTCTCCTCCATGACAACGCAAGGCCTCACACTAATCACAAGACTCGGGACCTGATCGAATCTTTTAGTCGAGAAGTTTTTGACCATGCACCATATAGCCCGACCTTGCTCCCAGCGATTTCCATCTTTTCCAGTACCTCAAACACCATCTTGGCGAGAAGCGCTTCAGTGACGACGAAGAAGTGAAAGCAGCTGTGAACTCTTGGCTGTCAGAGCAACCGGCAGGCTTCTTTGAAGACGATTTTCAAAATTTAGTTGTAAGATATGAAGTGCATTAATAAACAAGGTAACTATGTAGAAAAATAGGCAAAAGTATGTACAATCCGAAAATAAATGTTTTTTGAAAAAAAATTATTTTAGTTTTTTTTTTTTTAACGGCCCTTACTTAAAAAACGACGACCCTCGTATATTCCAAATTTCATCAAAATCGGAGGTGAGACCCTAATTGTATATAACTACTATTAGTTTGTTTCAGATTAACAAATTATGAAATCTCTTATTAGCACTATTACATTTTATATTACTTAAAAAACGGTAGAACATTTCTTAACACAAATATTTTTTTTTTTTTAAATTGCTGTAAAAGCATTGGGGTGTGATGAAAGCAACATACTTAACTTTGTTAAGCTGAATTGAGTTGTGAACGGGTGCAGTAAAGATTTGTGGTATTTTAGGAGTATGTTCCTTAATGTTACCGATAACAGCCTTAGGAGACATTTTTATAACTTTGCCTTCTATCTAGCTCAGAATTTTAAGTTAAAAATTGTAGAATTTGAAGTACTTTTCTATAATTTTATAAACACTATTAAAAGATCAAGAAATATCTAAAACGCTGTAGCTGAACAACCAAGAAACTAGATTCTTCCAAACACCGAAAATTATTGTGCGAATGGCTCAGTTTTCAATAAGAAAAATAGGAGTATGCTAAAATATATTGTATACTTACAATGTACGGTAATGCTCTAATACCTTAAGTAGGTTGAATAACCACTGTCCAGAATAGCCCTTATTTGGGCGTCTTGTTTCTGGGGGTACGTCATTTTTCCCCCCTACAAAAATCTCAATATTAGCACTAATTGCTTTTTCTGAATTACTATTATTTTGGCTAGATTACACGGGATACTAAGGATTTATAGTTAATATATACTTTTAAATATTAATAATATTCTTAGCCGTTCACTAAATTGCATTATCATGAAAACTATTAAAATGATTTTTATACAACGGAAAGCAAAAGATTAGGTATTCGATTTTTTAAAATTAGTTATCAACAAAAAGTGGGGTAGTACGAAGCTTAACCTACGAGTGTGACACGAGAACTCATCACACACCGCAATCTAGTATATTCAGTAGTCACCTTACAATGACGAATGTGTAGCAGTGGGAGACCGATCGTTGTGTGTTATGGTGTTCGAAAAAGTAAACATTTCTTTTTATTTATCCGATTATCGTAATATTAAGGCTTAAACTTAATGTAACAGAAAGTCTGTGAAATAGGTGATTTAATTACTTATGAATTGACGTGAGATTTATTTGCGATGTTATTGTCGAATTTTTCTAACTGGTCAATTGAATTCTGTTCCTTACGAAGTGAAAAATTTGATTTTTAAACGATTTTTATTTTAAGATGGGACATTTGACTTTTGCTTGGGTCCTGTATTTGTGATTACACAGTTTTGCTTCAGAAATCGAAGTAACAAAGAAACCGCGTAATATGGTAAGAAATTATAATTTTTTAACCGTAAAGAAAATAACGGCTGTTTGTGTTGATCTATTAGATCTTTCGTTGTTTGTTTAGCCTCCGGAACTACTGTAAGGTATTACTTCAGAGGATGAATGAGGATGATGTGTATGATTGTGAATGTAGTCTTGTACAATCTCAGGTCGACCACTCTGATCTATTAGATCTGCTAACTTGTTGGTTAATTTTTTTTGTTCATTTAAATAAAAGTTCTTGTTAAAATAATGCATGGTATAGTACAGAATTCTGAAATCAGAAAAACCATATTATTTATTGCAAGTTAATAGGAAAGATTTATAATCTTGGTTTATTTAACCCAGTTAATTTGTTACATAAGCAATTCTAATTCGCTTGTGTAATTAATTGTATTTTTTTTTGTAATGTTTTACTAAAGTGTTATTTGCATAATGCCTTTGATAATAAAAACATTTTTTGGATTAGAAATATTGATTTTGATGTTATATGTTAAGAAAAGTATAAAAATAAAATACAAGATAATGAATTAAAACAATTTAATACTATAATTACTAATTTCCAGCTAGGAAAATTTATTTTCATTGGGAAGAGAAAAATTTATTTTTAAGTGACCAAGACCCTTTGCCTAACCTATAAAAAAAATTTTTTAAATGTGAAGTATCTTATGGGTATCAAACAGCTACTCAATAATACATGATGCATAAAGGTTTGCCAAATCATGATTTGAAATTTGTTTATTTATTATTAACTTTTATTAAATTGTCATGAATTATTCTGTATTACTAAAAACTTGGTTAAAATTTTCACAATATTAGTTTATGCTTTGCTAGGATTATCACAGTTGACTTGAGTGTAATTTTCTGCCATTTATAGTATTGCCTGAAATGTGTCAACCATGAATGTTAGAGCAACAATGCCAGGAATAGCAGAAAATAACGCTCAAATTAAGCTTGGTTAAGAGTAGGCTATTAAAATGTTTAGTTTACTTATTAGACTTGAATAAGTAAATTTTAATCGGTTTTAGCTTATCAGCTGTTTTATCTTGATACAGCAGTACACTACAGCAGTTTATCTAAATTACAGCCGTTTTAGTTTACAATCTGTATTCACATATGTGTAATTGCTAAAAAATTACCTTTGGTTGTTCTTTCTTAGACATTTACTAAATATTTCATAATATAATTTTTATAGTATTAAGTTTGACAGAGTGTCACTTTTGTGGCTTAAGTATATTTTATGATTGTTTCCATAAGTTTCATGTTATATTGAATTGTGTTTTGAGAATTACAGTTTTGCTGCAAGCAGAAATAAAATGGGTACTTGCGTATTAACGCCACCACAACTACCTAACCTCGACTAATTAACAGGAAATTTTTTTATTCTTTAAAGGTATATTTACTGTTAATTAGTCGAGGTTAGCGAGTGAAGCGAGCATAAGTTAAGTTTGGTTGATTATATTATATTGGTATCTGTAATTATAAGTTATAATGCGTATATTTTTATTATGTGAAATATGTTAATATGGCGGCGGTGGCGTTAATACGTAAGTACCTTAAAATGAATAACATTCGGAATAGAATGTATGGATTCCCAAACAAATCTTTTTTTGTGTATTTACATTTTTCAGCAGGATCATAGATTTCAGCACCACCAATGTATTTATGTCTAATTTACCAACTTCTGTTGATGTAACAGCATCCACTTTACCAGTTACATCACCCCAAACAAAAAGAAAAATTGCCACCCCTTAAGAATATATATTTACTTTATAAATAAAGGTACAAATTTTTTATTTGTAATAAAAATCAAATAATTTTAATAAAAGCATTTATTTAGAAAGAAGCATATAACATAACGTTGTTAATTAAGCAGTACAAAACAGTAGAAATTAACTAAGAAATATCTGCCTCAACTAATAATACCAAGCCACAAATTGTTAACCATATAATTTTTTTACATTTTTAAATGCTATTAAAAATGAGTATTATTCTGCAAACAATCAAAATGACATTATTTTGAGAAAAAAACAAGGTAACATCAACTATGCTAAAATCACAAAAAACTTTTTTTCTTACTTTCATTTCTGCTGCAGTTTTATTACATCTTTTAAATTTACTTGATCAGAAATTTCATGCTCAATAGTCAAACCATTAAGACGATTTTGTGTAATAGTTGAACGTAAAAAATTCTCAATTTTAACTTAGAGGAAACTCCTTTCGCCACTTGCTAGAGTTATTCGTATTGTTAGCAATATTCTTAAAACAATACTAAGGTTTGGGACAAAATTTATCTTTGTAATTAAGCTCAGTACATTGCTTAGGATTTCTTTTTTACCCAAAAGTGCAGATACTGCTAAAATTTCCACTACTAATTTTACCATCAGTTAAAATACACTGTAGATTGTTACAGTGTTTTAGTAGCATTTCTTTGGACATGGTATTTAAATTATATTTATTGTAAAAGAATTGAAAATATTTACTATGATTACTAAGTTGTTCAAATCTAGTGCCTTTAGTGCTTGATACATTGTAAAATTTCAAAAAATCTATTTTCTTTTTTTCTTTTGGATCTTTAATGGGTTTTTCTTTATTATTTTGGATCTTTAATGGGTTCATCTCGTGCTTTGTATGAAAATTTTCTTTTTCTTCTAACGTGGACATAGTAACAACAATAGAAACAACAGGACATAAATAATATAAATATACTACACACTGTAAATTATTAGCAAATGAAAAAATTTATATGTGAAATTTTCTATTAATTGGGTATTTAACAATTCAATATTTTTCTCATACTTACAAACAAAATGGCGCCCATCATTTTGGCACCCCAGACAAATGTCCAGATTGCCCGCCCCCTAGAGAGGGTGCTTGATATACACTATATTCCTATAAAACAATAAGCGCTTCATAAGTGGAAAAAATCCATAATTTTCATTTTATACTAGTGGATCCAGCAATGCTACACTGCTGTTAAATTTTAGTGCAGTCATTCCTACACATAACAAACATCTCATGCTAGGCTAACAAATGGTGACATGTAAAAAAAAAACTAAAATTGTTGATTAAATGGTACACTTGTTTATTTATTAAAAGTTTTGTGTATGTAAATAATACGTTAAAATTTTAAAATCAGTAATCTCTGTAAATTTTTAGTAAATTAAAAGGTCCCTTATAGATGATGAATATCAATTTTACTTATGGAAGTTAGGAGATAAAATTTATAAAACTATTCAACGTAACAAGTATTTTTGTAATCCAATTCATTATGTTTAAATATATTGAAAATAATGAAAAATTAATACAAGACTTTTGCCAGCTGAATTATTTTGTTTGCATTAATTCAAAATGAAACTCATCATTCTACATAAAATATTTTAAGGTTTCCTTTCTATAATTGTTAAATTTTTATTAATGTTAGTTTTTTCTCTTTTAAACCATTTCTTGCAATTAATTGCTAATTTACCTTTGATATTTTCAGTGATAGTGAAGAGATAAGCAACTTGATATTTCTAAACAATGGACATTAGAAGAACTAAATTCATCCATGCAAAATTTAGGGGAATCCTCATTTAAAATTCACGGAATAGCATCACATAACCAAATAAAACTATGCAAAGAAAAAAAATTGAATCTGTTATAAGTACATTAAAGTCAAAAGTATGCAAGGTTTTAGAAAAGGAATTTACATTAGCAGATAAATCTCCACTTGCATTGACAAAAGAAATTGAATGAAAAGGAAAGTATTTGAACAGACTAATAATTTAATGAAAGAAAAGCTTAATGTTACCACCTCACAAAGAGAAAAAATACAAATTTTAATTCTAGCTCCTGCTTCATGGAGCAGAAAAAAATAACAGTAGAATTCGTTGTGAATGAGTATACTACATTGCATGTAAAGATAAGAGTATAATTGCACTGCCTGAGCCAAGAAAAAGATATCAATGAAATTGTGATTAAACTTGTCAAAAGCTTTTACCAAAGTGGTGAATACTTTAAGTCATGCCAAGTGCTAAAGATAAAATAAGCATTTCAAAATATGAATACATGTAAAAAGTGCTACTGTTAGGAAATTTGGCTCTGCTTTCAAATTTGAACACCGACGTCTTAAAATTGGACTGTCCAAGTTCTGCATGCTCCGATAAAAATTGTGCGTTTTGGCAGGTACTGCTGGTACACATTTTATTTGTGTCTATACTGTTCATGAAAATGTTTCATTATTGCTTTACACTTGTTCAATTGAAGAAACTTATTGAGCCTATTGAGAAGTTATTGAACTTATTGCGAAGTTAGTGTGTTCAAGAGACAACAGATACTGTATGTTAGGGCACTGCCCTTCAAGCGACAATTTAAAATCCTTCAATATGGAAAAACTTGAAGAGTGGGATCCTAATGATGAAGTGACATATTCTGCTTGGATATCTACTGACAAAAAATCAACAAGTGTAGTTCACTAAACATTAGAAGAATATCTGGAAATCTTAGTTGAAAACCTAGAAAAACTAATACCTCACTCTTTCATTACAAAATATCAGGCCACATATTTGAAAAAATCAAAAGCAATCTGAAAATAGATGAAGCTATTGTTCGCATTGATTTTAGTGAAAACTATTCTTTTGTTTTCGAAAGTGAAGCCCAAGGTTATCATTGCAAAATTAACAGATGTTCTCTTCATCCATTGTGATCTACACATATCATGACAACAATGAAGATCTAATAGTTTCTAGTTTGTGCATAGTGTCTGATGACTTGAAGCATGATGTACCATTTCTTCATGAAACAGAATGAATGTTGTTGAATACTTGAAAAAAGTTTTCCAGAGGTGAAAAGTACAACTTGTAGTGATGGGTGTGCAGCACGGTATAAAATCTGTACAATCTTTCTCACTATGTGGTTTCATGAAAAGGACTATGCATTAAAAGCTACATGGTCTTTTTGCCACCAGCCATGGGAAGTCACAATGTGACTGATAATGGTGGCCCTGTCAAGCACATTGTGACAAAAGCAAGTCTCTCATGTATTCCTGATAATGCTGTTTTGATAATATCCAAAAGGTCTTTGATCTTTGAAAAAAAAAAATAAAACAAAAAAACTTAAAATTCACAATGATTAAAAAAGAAACAATGATAGAGACATGTTAAAACGTAGATTCTCGTTTCTCCAAAACCAAGGCAGTTCCTGGGACACGTAGTTTACACCAATTTGAACCTAATTTTGAAGACTAAATTGCAACAAAACATGTAAGTTAGTGTTGATGAAAACTTACACTTTTGATCAAAACTTAAAAAACTTGCAGTCTACAATTTTTCTGGAGAAAACCCATGACTGAAGATGTCTGACATTGGTGTGCACAACAACACTGCCTGCACTTTTGATGACCAGTGGTTTTTTTAGATTAGTGTTTTGAAAGCATGAAGATGAAGGTGGCATACAATAAAGTTAAATTTATGTTTCCCCATGAGCCTGCTCAGTCTTTTCCCTCAAAAGAAAATATTTGCTGGATCCATTTGAGTAACTTAATTTCATGTGTAAACCCACCAGTTAAAAAAGCATCCAGAAGAATGTATAATTTTCCTGAGAAGGAAATTAGTTCAGTCAACCTTCAGTGCAACAAAATGTTAACAAAAACACTGTTCCATAAATAATAAAGTGTGCTTTGTTCAAAACAGTTTTATTATAAGAAACATTTCTGTAATTGTCTTCATGTTTAAAAAATGGTACTTTGTACACAAACTTATGAATAATTTTATGTGCTAAATTAAATAAATACAGTAGGTAATGTATATTTTAGATATGAGTAATAAATTGGTCTGCAGGATCTTGATACTATCTTGATTTGCATCGTATTAATGTGAATTATTTTTCAGTTGTTCCGTGATATACTATATGCATTGGCAGTTGCATCAAATAAAGTTTCATAACATAATTTCACTATCTTGTAAATAAATCATTATATGCATTTTTCAGGAAGTAAAATGTGTATTACTTAAGGGTTAAAAAATACTGGCAATAAAAAAAACAAATCTTCTTCCACAACCTACTAGCTCATACTTTTAGGATTATATAAAAGAAAAAAATTCTTTGGTTACTATTGTGCCTTTTATCTTAAATTGCATTTTTAAATTTTAATTATTTTTCTTCAAAAAAAAAAATGATGAAATCGAGGTGTGAGCTAATATTTACTTTATCTGTATAATATTTATTGACAAAATTATGAGTTTTTTCACTAAATTAGCATCACAATCACTAAATGCCTCGGAAAAAACAAAAATGTATTTTTTAACAAATTTAAAAAATTAATAACTTAAAAAGTATTTAAAATATCAAAATAAAATTTTACATGGTTAATAAGAGTGGTGAATAGAACAAATAAAAAAAAATTCCTGACATTCTGAGGCCATGGGTTTCATTTTAACACTTTAACCCAACCACCAGTCTGTGAGACCAGAGGTAAGTTTATTTGTTTAGTAGTGGTCAACCTGTTACACATAGAACACCCTGCGTCACAATACCTTCCCCCCCTACTACCGCTCTTTCACCCCTCATTGTTTGGAACAGTTCTGATATTTCTGTTTTGTGCAGTGTATCGCTGTTTAAAAACGTACCGGTCTGAGATACCGGATAGTTGGTATAACGTTGTTTTTTAACGCTTCCACTTTACTAAAAAGCCGAGGATCTGGCAAAACCCCATCTACAAAAGAGACTACAAAAACCAAACCTCCGCCGTGATGTGAAAGAATCTATAATGAAGGCTCTTGGAGAAAATGTAGTAGTTCAAAGACCGGAAG
>JAAAKQ030232734.1:0-11244 GCA_010016005.3 Zanna intricata | reverse complement strand
CTTCACTCAAAATGCTATATCTCACAAACTAATAGTACAACAGCTGTCAAATTTATACACGTGTCTTTTGAAGGTTACGGCTAACTAAAAATAATATGGATTTAATACTAGTAGCGCCATCTATGTGTCAGCCTATGAACTTTTCAGCCCACCTGGTAAATTAAAATTCTAAGCATGGTTAGACAGACTGATCTGAATTATTGCAGATCCAGTTTATGTCAAAAAGTTATTTCTGACACAGACAATTTTTATTAATATTTATTTAACAAACTTGCTCAGATTGATAACCAATAAAATAATTTGTTTCACCTTATACCCTCTAATGGTGTTATGACAATTTTTGGTTTACCTTCATTTATATTTCATTTTAATTTACATTATACCTTTCATCAATTATCATTTCTCTTTAAAATTAATTTTTTATTTTACTCAGTATTGTATGTTAGATAACTTCTTTTTTTTTTTTATTTCATACAGCTGGATTTATCCACCGATTGATTTATCACTCCATATTTAGATTGTATTAGTGTAATTTTAATTTCTAATATATTTTTAAATAATTTGCTGTATAACTGAATACATAAAGTTTTATCTTAAAAATATCTGATTTTTTTGTTGTAATTTTAGAAAGATTATAGAGTAGCAATTTTGTATTTAATTAGTTGTAAACTCTTTCTACAATACAGTGAGAATTTTTGAATTAGTGAAAATTTAGTTAAGCTACCTTTTTTTTGTTACATTGCAATTGCAATAAATTTATTATTTTCAAATGTATTTCATTAGATTTACTGTAATAATTATCTTTTTTTTTTGTATTCACAAAGTGAATTCTGTACCCTGATGAATTTTTATCTGTCTACAAATCTAATCTGTCATTTTCATAACAGTAGGTGAATAACTTAAAACCACACCTGAGCTGGCTCTAACTGCAAATGTTGAAGATCACATTTAATGCTGCTACATACTAGTCTGCAACAGTGCAGCTATTAGTTGTGTGTGTTACTACTACTTTAGTCTATTATCTGTTGTAAATTGTTTATGCTTCAATTAGAGTTTTTCTTTAGAGTTTTGTTTCTATTAAATACATTATTCAATCGTAGAAAGGATTGCTGTAGTGGAAGGCTATATGTGTTTCAAGAATTCTGTCAGTTGCTAGCGTAAAATTTTTTGAATGCCATCATCTCATAAAGAGTAACAGACATAATTTTGTTAAAAGATGGTGTATATCAGGGTTGGTTTCAAACACTAAAAAAAATAGGCAAACGTGAGTTAGGATTCCAGAGCCCATACCCAACATTCAAAGAAGAATGTCTGCCTGTCCAAAAAAAGTCTGTTTGTAAGTTATTGCAACAAAATGGTGTAAGATATACCTTGTCATAAAATTTTCTTCATGATTTACAGTAAATTTGAAACCATATCATGCAGTAACTTCGGCTGATAAACCAAAATAACTTGATTATTGTGGCGGGCTTCACGAAAATATTGTCACTGAACAGATAGTCCAATGAATAGATAGAAGATCTGATGCTGTACTTCATGTCAGATGAGACATGGTTTAATTTATTTGGGCATCTTAAATTGACAACTCAGGTATCTAGATGACTGCAAATCTTCATCATGTTGAAGTGTTCATTTCACAATGAGAATATTGATGTGTATTTAGACTGTTTCTGGAAATTGTATAATGAGACCAGTATTTTTTTTACTGAACTGTTAATACAGACAAGTTCTGTAGAATTTTTGAAAAATTCTACACCCAATTAATAGATAGTGAAAAAGGTTATGACTTCCTCCATCCTCCATCCTCCATTTTTTGTACATCAAACACGTTGTGTGGCTTTTACATAAGAATGAATTATCAGCAGAAGGCAGGTGGCCTTTGTGTCAATTTTTCTTGTTGCAATTTTTTCCTTTTGGGCTATTTGAAGGGTAGAGTTTTAGTCAAATGTCCATGCTGTTGATGAACAGAAGGTGAACATTTAAGAAATCAATGGCACTAACAACAACATTTGTAAAATTATGGTAGATATGTAAACATTTGCTAATGTAAACACAGAATTTAATTTAATTTATGTTCTCATTTCATAAAATTTTGCATGTTGCAATATGTTTAGTCTAGCAGTTTGGTTTTAAATTACTCGCCTTTTAATTCCTAACAAGCTCATCTAATCATCATGAAATTTTCTGCTAACCATATTACGTTTGAATATGAACCTAATTGGCAAAAATTATTAGTTTATGTACTTTAAGTATATGATTTTGTATACTCTGTTATAGTTAACTAATAATAATTTAACTCTTTTGCCTACATAACTTACTGGTTGATCAGTACACAATCAGTACATTTGTCTGCTTACTTCCTAATTCTTCATTCAAGATTATCAAACCCAATTATTGCTTTATGTTGAAATATTTGATTTTCCATAGGACAATAAAGTCTTTTTTTTGTACATTTATTGAAAATTAACATTTAATCTTGTAAAAAAGATAACAGTTTTTGTTTCCTAGAATATATAAAACTCTAATATAAGTCTTTGTCTATATCTTTAAGAAGACTTGCATAAAAAATATACAGTTTCTATACTTACTGAAATTACATCTGATTAGTGATAAGATATTAAAGTCTCATTGTAAACATTGTCTGAAGATAAGGAAATAAAACAGTCAATTCCTAATGAAATGAACAGTTGTTATTCCTGAAAGCAAGTCTTCTTGTAACAATAAAAAATCATTATTAAAGTAGGTCAGAAAAAACAGTGTTATCACAGTTGAGTGAAAGGTTACTGTAAAACTAGAGAGTTATCAGTAAAAAGGTCCAAACGTAATTTAACAAATATTTTACTTAATCTTTAGCTTTAGAATAAATATATGGTACTTAGAATAGTTTAGTTCAAAACTAAAATTAATAAAAACAATAGTTAAGATGGAAAATTGCACTTTCTTACATTTTGACAGTTCTGGAATCCCAAACATATCTCAGGGAGTAACATCCTTAAAAAAGCGATTGCTCTGAAGTAAGAATGTTGTCAGTGGTCAAGACTACATATTTTACTACTGGCTCCCATACAACATTGTACTCTAACACAATTACACAACAACATTCTACAATGTTTCTTTTTGCACTTGCACAGTGGTATTGTGACACCTAATGAAACACAGCCGTAACCCAAAATGGAAACTATTGTGCTGTGATGGCTGAATGGATCAAAGTAGTGGTTTTAAATGTTGTTCTTAGGGCAATAGCCCTCTCTGGAGCTAGGACTGCATAAACTAGAGCATGCACTCTGATAGAGTGGTTTGTTAAATTGCCAGTACATGTGGGATCCATATGAGAGTCCGTATTAAAACTTCTTCAACTTGCGGTGGTTGTTGGTCCACTTGAAAAAACCAACAAACCAGGGAATTTGAAGGGGCTTCAACCAACATTGTCAGACAAAGATGTCACAAGTGAAATGGATACAAAAGATGTACCAGAGTGATAAATTAAGAAGTGTACGGTTTCTTTGTAGTTAAATAGAATGAAAAGGTTGCCTTTCTAAAAAATAAGTGCATGAAAACAGCCTGTGGGTCTCCGAAATCTGTTAAGAAGCTTAGGAGTGCCAGACTACTGAGCTTCTAATGAGTATGGTATGTCTTGAACAATTCATGTGAGACTTCCCCCAGAAATGATAATATTAAGCTCAGTATGTTAGTACACCTCCCAGATACTGTACTCATCTTTTGTATATCTATAATAGAATATTCTCTAACCAAGAGTTTGCAGATTCTTGGCCAGAAGCACTGGTGATTCCTGTACTGAAACCTGGTAAAGATAAATCATCTATCACAAATTGTCTTCCTATCTCCTTGACCAATGCCCTGTGCAAAGTGATGGAAGAAATGGTAAACTGTCATCTAGTGTGGTACTTTGAGAGAAACTCTTTAATTTCCCTAGAACAATGCAGTTTACATCAAGGTAGATTGTCTATTGATCACATTAGTTACCTTGGATTCAAAACATCTTTTTACTTCGTCAATGCTTGGCTGCTGTATTTTCTTATTTATAAAAGGCAAATGACATGATATGGAGAAGAGGAGTCTATATAAGTAGACTCATGATGGGGTGTACAAAGAAATCTCCTTGCCTTATCAGGGATTTCCTTAGTAGTGGGTCCTTTCGAATTTAAGTTGGAACAACAGTATCTGAAAGTTTCACACTAGAAAAAAGAGTAGCTTAAGGAAGTGTCATGTTACTTTGTTTGCCATAGACATAAATAGTACAACAAACTGCGTGTAAAAAGCCTTTATGTGTACTTTATTAGTTGATGATTTTTCTACTTATACAGCATGTACGACATTAGCTACTTGTGAGAGACTGCTTCAAAACACAATAACTCACTTACAATTGTGGTGTATATGAACTGGATTCAAGTTCTTCTCAAAATAAATGAAGTGCATTTGCTTTTCACTGTTGAAGGAACATATTGACGCTCAGACATTTTTATATGGAAAACAAGTTGAAGCATGCATTCAGGTTAGATTTCAAGGGCTGTGGTTTGAATGGCAAAGTAGGTAACACATTTGAAGGAACTGAAGGTAAAATGTCTAAAAATGTTAGACGTACAGAAAGTTCTAACATCCATTGGGGAGCTGATCCTAAATATATGTTGCTGCAGTTTTACCAAGCTGTAGTTCGTTCCCTTTTAAACCATAGCTGAATGGCTTATTTGTCGGCACAGGCCACAATTCTAAAGATACTCAATGCAGTCCGTCATTTGTCTTGGTACAGATGCTTTGGTGGACAGTGGTGAGCCGTCTCTTGAGAATAGATGAAATCAAATGATATGCTCCTATGTACCATACATTAAAGTGCATCCAAATCATCCAACCTTTGATGCAGTATCCTCCGACCAGCATGTTAATCGATATGAGGAATGGCCATCATCTACTACTATGCTAATGTACAATTACCCTCCAGTTCTTTCTTTTGTCACAAAAAGAACTGGAGGGTAATAGCCTCCATGTTATTACCTCTTTTGGCAACCTTCATTAATAAATTACTTTTTAGTTTTTGTCAGTATCATAAAAAGAATTTTTCTTGTAATTTCTGGATTTGTGTTCTTTAAACACATTAATTCTGTTGGTTGTGCTTTTGTGGTTAACAGTAGAACATACATGTTTGGCCTTCCCAGCATTGTTAGTATTTTCATTGCGGAGCTATATACTATTAATAAGGGCTTAAATACAATTAGCCCAACATTATATCATGTACTTCTCTGTTCAGATTCCATGAATGCCTTGCAGGCGAGATTATTGACTTGTCTTCCAGACACCCTAATGTAAGTGAAATTCAGGGTGTTATTTTACAAATGACTTAATGTATTACTGCGTATAATTGTGAGCTTCTGCTGGATACCCAACCATATTGGAATATAAGGCAATGAGCGCATTAATAGAGTGCCAAAAGAGGCTTGTTTTCAGCCTCCTTTCACCAATCGTATTGTTTTGAATGATCTTGTTTGTTTTCTCAAGTGGGTGGTTCATGATGTGTGGCAAAGTGATTGCAATGCTACCATCAACAATAAACTTAAGAACACTGTCACTGTGGGGCTCCTCCTGCAGAAATAACTGTTGAGAGGAGATTATTATTTGCCGTTTGTGAAAAGGGCATACTGGCTCACTCATGTGTATCTGAAGACTCAAATAGATGTTCCTGTTTGTGCTTGCTGCAACTGCCAACTAAGAGCGTACCACATCCTTGTGGATTGTATGTGTTATTTGGCATTGCATCACAAGTTTACACTAGTGGCTGACATGTGAAGTATTTTGGGAAAAATGAAATAATATTATCTAATGTTTTACAATTTCTCAAGGCTATTTGTTTATATTTAAATATTTGAGTATTCAGTAGTAGTTTTCAGTTATTTATACTATTTGCCATTTGGCAGATGGTAATTTTATTGTCTTAATTTAGAATATTGATATTATACTTTATTGTAGATTTATTTCATTTTTGGGTTTTTAATTTTTATTATTTATTTACATACTATATAAATATCATATCCTGGTACTGATGATGACACTTCTTTGTGCACCCAGAAAAAATGGATCCCCTCATGTCTCAGCAGATATCTAGTTAGTATACCTCTTCTTGTAAGATTCTTGCATAGGGACCTAAGGAAGAATGGGATGGAATTAAGGCCTATAAAAATGGGAAAATGATATTCATAAGATTCTTATTGATTATGGTTTGAAATTTGTACAAGCAAAGACTGAAACAAGAGATAAAACAAGTTGGAAGGCTTTTCCATTCTCTACAGATTGTTTCTGCAGCAATATTGCTGTCTGTTTTGACCCACAGAATCTTTTCCTGATAATCTTAGCAAAAGAAAACCTGATTTGGAAGATTTGTGTTTGTAAAAAAAAGAAACAATGAAATCCAAGGTAATTTTGATTTTAAGAGATGAAAAAAACATTCAAAATTAAGTAACAAGAACAAATGAAAAGTGTAAAATAATAAGATTAGTCAAACAAAAAGGTGATAAATATGTTATAAAAATAATTAGTAGAATTGTTTCTATCAATTGGTTTTATTGTGCTTTGCATCAAAATTTATTAATAAATCTGAAGCTAGATTATAAACACCAGAGGCTATCAAAAAATCAGAAATTAATAACAAAATATTATTAAACAATTAGTATCACTGACTTTAAAAGATAAACAGGTTATAAACTTCAAATATGAAGATGAACTTATCTGAAGGGTGAAAAAGAAAACAAGAGTTAAAACCAAATTAATACAAATCTCTAAATAGCATATCATATTTATATACTATAATTGGGAAATGCAGTTGTGCTGGTTTGTTCTAATATCAAATAAAAAAACCACATTAGATAAGATTTCAAAAGCCAAATGTGATGGGACAACTGTAGAGAGATATGATCATCAGTTACAAAGCGATAGAAAGAGGATGATTTGAAGAGATTGAGTGATTAAGAGAAACTTAGGGAAGTAATTCAGGATAGGAAAGGATTGTATATCCTTCATCTTTGAACAAAACAACTGCAAGGTGGAGTGGATGGATTAACAAATATGACCATAAAAAGCAACGCCAATTTAAATTTTAAGTGTAAAAAAACAGCAAGCAACACAACATAATATTGGAAAATTCCATATTAAGTTTTGTAGTTCATTAATTCTAATATAGTGTTATTAGTGACATTAGAATCTTAATTTTTAATTTACCTATAGCTACACATATTGTAGGGGATTTAATTCAAAACAAGGCCCAGTTTTGGCTAATTAGTCTTTATATTTTTCTTAAAGAAGTTTTTAGTTATGATTAAGTAAACTGTATGAAACTTTTTTTTTTAATTTTCTGTTATTAAGCAGAGAAACTTCTGTGATTAATAAAACTTCTACAAACTGTCATATCGGAAACATTAGTCTCACTGGCTCTCAAGTCTCTGTTAAGATTAACAGCTGACAATCATGGACTAATTTGGCTTTTTCTTATTTCATTTATAGTATCTAACCCCACCTACACTCACTAGCAATCTGTCTTTGAGTCATTTGTGTGTGTTGGGACAGAGCAACAATTTTTTATTGCTTTCGTGGGGTTATATCCATTGTATTAACTAGAAATGAATAACAAACTTATAACAAAACAGAAACTCACAAGACCACCAAAAACTAATTGACAATGAAATTATTAAAACAAAAACCATTAATTCCGTTTGTATATAAACTAACAAAATCTGAAATGCCAAACTGCAAGTAGTCTGCCACAGAATGAAAATTCCCTTTGTTCAGATTAATTTGTTTGTTACTGTATATGTAGTTATAAAATAATAAATTTCTTTACTACTTACCTCAAAATTTCTTTCCTTGTAAAGAAGGTACAGTCCTGTTTTATAAACGATAACAAATATAGTCAACTATAAATATTAGAAATTATCTTACCTACTTATTATCAATAAGTACTAGGATTTGTACCTAATCTTATTATGTATTAAGTTATGAGGTGTGCACAAATGAATGATAGCACATGGTATTTTGTTCATTATTATGCACTATGGTGTAATTTATTGACAAATGAAGACTGCAAGGGAAAAATAATTAGTCCATTTTTCAATGATGTGGACTTTGATATTATCAGTTGGATGCTGAACGTAACTATATATTTGTAGAAATGAAACTTTGAAATATCAATCGTTGTGCCAATATAACACGAGTTTGGTATAAAAAGGGAAACAACAGTCAAAGAGTCCACTCCAGCCATCAGTCAACTTTTACTTGATCGACACTACCTGAGCAGTTTTAGATTTGTTTTTTGTGTTTTTTTTTTATGATATCGCCATATAAGCTTGAGGCTTGCGTAGGATATGGAAATGACATTTTGTAGCATTTGAAAAATGCCATGCCTGACTACGATTCGTATACTCGGATGAAAAACCGAGACCCTACCACTCGCGCCGCGGTTTATGAAGTTTGTTGCATTTTGCTTTGTTTGTGCTCTGCATCTCTTGTGCATTTAAGTTATTTATGTGGTTTTTATAGTTTAGAAATGAAATTATTATTTTTTTTTATGAACGTCAAGAAGATGTTAATCCATTTGTTAAAGCGATTAGGAAGAGAAAGGTTTGTGGTCGTCTTTCTGAAGTAAGTAAAATCTTCATGCTTCCACAAGTAAAAGCGGTGAGTCTTGTGAATGTAAAAGATTTATTGTCTTACTAACGTGAACATTGATAAACGAAAATATTACAAACGATTTTAATTTACTTGGTGATAGGAATAAGCAATATAAACACTTAAGTGGTTTGATAGAAGTAAAATATGTTTTTAGGCAAAGAGCATGACAGGAAACTGGTGGTGTCAATTTGGACGATCATTCATATATAGGACGATCATTATGAAGTTAGAATAATTAGGAAAAATAAATTAATTGAAATTCCTGTGTTATAAAGTTTTTATTTTTGATACGGAGTTACTAACCGAATGATGGTACTATTAAAAAATGTCTTGCTTCAACTTATTTGACCCTCGTCAATAAAAGAGGCTTACATAAAAATCGTGATCATAAAAAAAATAATGCAACAGTTGCTAAAGTTCATGAACACCTACACTCTCTTAACGGGAGAAAATCACATTATTCTCTCAAAAAAAAAAAACACAAAAGAATTTATCTTTCTAACGAACTACAAGTTAAAAAGTTACATGAATTTTACACGAATTTATTTCCTGATTTTTCGGTATCATATGAGTTTTATAAAAAAATATTTACAACAGAGTTCAATGTAGATTTCGGTTATCGAAGGAAAGATTTATGTTCTTTCTGAGAAAATAAAAATTAAATTATCGGCACTGAAGTTAGTATAAAAAGCTGCACAGTTAAGATTTAAATAAAAACAAATTACTTTTACTAGAAAAAAAATTCGCAACATTATTATCCAGAAAATCTTTAAAATCGGTTTCAGAATATTGTAATAAAACCGGTATAGCGGACCTGAGTAACTAATTTCTGCCAATTAAGAAGAAAGTAGTA
The DNA here is from genome assembly GCA_010016005.3 of Zanna intricata. NCBI lineage: Eukaryota > Metazoa > Arthropoda > Insecta > Hemiptera > Fulgoridae > Zanna > Zanna intricata. The sequence continues at coordinate 1,721 of JAAAKQ030232734.1, read as the reverse complement.
GAAAATATTATAATGAGAGGAATCCAGAAAGGAGCTAAAAGAAATCCTTTTAGTAAAGGTAACAGGTCCGTTTAACAATCGTCTTTTGTAGTAACGAAACACTAAACACATGTCATACTTTGAGTAGAGTTACCGGACCAAGGTTTGAAATTTCATGGGAAAATGTAAGGGCAGTTTATCATTCTCACGCTTCGAGTTGGGTCCGGTCCGGCAGGTAAAAGTGGAAAATTGGATAGGGCTATAAATACTCCGGGGAAGACCAGTTAAAAATGAGTTTTGCGAACAGCCTAAGCATGACTTGTGATGTCAGTCTGCAAGATGTGACTCTGCGAGATGAATTCCACGAAATCAATCTAGGCCAGACGTTACGATGTTAGTCAGCGAGATGTGAGTTCGCAATATGTCAGCGAAGAGTCATTCTGCGAGGAGGTCGGTGAAGAAGCGAATTTCTAGTTTAGGTTCGACCCAATTACGGTAACGTTACAAGTAATTCCAGTACATGAAAACAAGAAATGGTTTGATTAGTTACTGATAAGCTTTAAGTGAAAGAGATAATATACTAAGTTTCATTCATAAACTGTAATGGTTTTGTTTGTGAACAGAGTGAAAGAACTTTCTAGTCTGTTGTACTATTGTTAATACTATTGTTTTGTATGTAATCTCTGTTTATTATTATTATTTTTCTTATTGATATTTATGATTATTGTGTATTATTGACAATATTATTATTGTTTACAGTTGCCATTATTGTTATTATGCTAATTATAATTGTAAGATTATTTTTTGTCATTTACTATCATTATTACTATTGCCATTATTGTTATTAATGATTGTCTTGTTTTACTTATGTTTTTAAATCAATAAATCATAATTATATAAACATTTTCATTTTTCAATCTCAACATTTTGATCGAGCCGCGAACACGCGATGGTCGGTGAAAAGTATGCAATGTCGAAACATAACTACAAATAATGTTTACTTCCGACGACAACTATCTTTTTTTATGTTTAATATTCATGTGTTATTGACAGCAAAAGCTATTTCCTATGTTTACGTTGAAATGGTGGTCAAAAAGGATGCGGATGAGGTCTGCTCAATGCTCAACCATTTTTTTTTGCAATATTTTTGATAGAAATATTAAAAATCTGACAGTTTATGGTCAGCTCAGCCGAACAAAATAAAAATTACACCCATTTTTATTTTTTTACATTACTTGTGTTACAAACAAAATCTTTGACGCAATTAATATTATTTTTCAAAAAAGAGGCTAAATTTACATGTAACCAGATACGAATATGAATGTCATAAATCAGAAAGTTTGTCTTGAAATTCCAACCCAATGGGATTGATCATATTGCTGCCGCCTGACAGAAACCAGTGATATTTAAAGTAGTACAGTGTTTGTCCAAACAGTGTTTATGACTTGGACAGATTTTCTTAAACGATTTTTTCGTGTCCAAGTACACTATATTTGGTTTTAGCAAAAAACTTATTAACAACAGTTTGATTTCTGTTAACACAAATATTGACTTATAGTGCTAGGTAATGACTTGCATTGAGTTTTCATGAAATGAAAGAATAGACAGGTTTATTAACATTATACTGAGTATTTTTCCAAAAAATATACAGGGTGTATGAAAACTACGGCAATCTCTCGGAAACGGATTCTATATCTAAAAATAAGAAAAATGTTTCCAATAAACATATGCCTGAAAACGTT
>JAAAKQ030232723.1:0-11245 GCA_010016005.3 Zanna intricata | reverse complement strand
TATTCACTAAGGGATCTAACTGGAGACAATGCCTCCCAATATACCATGTTCACGTGACATTCTCTTGTCACAGCTAACCCACACTGGTCTCAACATCGCCACGGCCGCCCGCAAAATGAACAGACCCTAACAATGCCACGACCAATATACCTATTAATGCCCCAGCAGAGCAATGCAAACCAAGACGGTAGCACCACCCTGCCAAGGCGATCCACAATAATACAACTTACATGATAATATTACTTACATGCTAAAAATGCTTATAATTTTATATTATCAATATTGAAACATTTTAGTTTACTTTTTTGTTTTTTACTCGTTTTAAAATAGAACAGCAGTCTTCCACTTCTATAACCAACAGCTTGTGCAAAAGAAAACTGGACAAAATTTAATCTGATGAAGAAATGGCGCATATATTAGATTAACAACTACTTCTTTCAGCAATACTTTTAACAATTATTTCTTTCAAAATATGTTTTATTATTTAAATATTTAATGTATGGTTATTTCATAGAATTTAAATACTTTAAAATAATAAAGTATATATTTCTTGGCAACCTGAAAAATAATTGTTAGAATGTAGTAAATTAATTTACCATCTTTGCAATAAAATATAGGCTACTTGTGTTAGTCAATATAACTTTTGTCAGTTGTTCTCTCATAAACTGTATGCCGGCCTCCGTGGCCGAGTGGTAGCGTCTCGGTCTTTCATTCCGGAGGTCCCGGGTTCGAATCCCGGTCAGGCATGGCATTTTTCACACACGCTATTCATTCATCTCATCCTCTGAAGATATAACCTAACGGTAGTTCCGGAGGTAAAAAAAAAAAAAAATAAAAAAAAAAATAAACTAATTTTTATTATCATAGTTACGTGTTTTAATAAAAGCTATCTTCTCATAACGGTACGCATTTATATTTATTGTAAAAGATGAAAATTAATTACCATTTACCTTCTAATATTTTTTTAATCTTTATTGAAAGTCAGAAAACTGTTAGAAAAGAAAAAATTTCAATATAAAAACTATAGAAAATCTTTTTGGGAAATTACCGGTATATTATAATTTCAATGAATTATAACCTAAAAAGACTGCCTAACATTGCTTTGTCAGAATAGTAAACTGTAGATTTTAAAAGCCATTGAACGGTATTCAAACATAAATGGAAAAATATATGAAAAGTAGCAGTATAACAGGCAGGTTACCTAACAACTGTAGGAGTCATTTATATGCTTCGTGCTGATGATACATATGTGGTGTTGTCATATATTTTAAAGGTTATGGAACCTGTAGACTTAAAAATTATCAATGTATGCTAGTGTTATTTATTAAATTATTAATTTATTTATTAAAAAAAAAAACCAGCGCAGCTGGTCAGCGAAGAATAAAAGTTAGCAGAGAATGTGTTAGTAAAATTGTTCATATTTCCTCAATCTGAAATTAGACAATGTAGAAAATTACCTCTATATATGCAGTATAGATATTATTATAAAAGTAGAGGAATGAAATATTCAGATCTTTTTTCAAAGTCTTAATATTTGAAGTATATGATTTTAAATTTTACCTTTTTTTCAGCTTTTGCATTTAAAATCTAACAAGTACCTGACTGTGAATAAGAGATTGCCTGCTTTACTTGAAAAAAATGCGATGAGAGTTTATTTAGACGGTAGTGGCAATGAAGGTTCATGGTTCTATATTTTACCGTATTATAAATTGAGATCAACTGGTGATAATGTTGTTGTGGGTGATAAAGTAATTATGAATCCTGTTAATGCTGGTCAGCAGGTCCTTCATGTTGCACAGAACTATGAGCTGCCTGATAATCCCGGATGTAAAGAGGTGAGATTACTTATCATTTTTTAATATCTAATATTTTTCCGAAATATTTTGTTGTTTTCTTTCATAGTTACATTCATGTGTACTTATTTAGCTTTATAAAATACCTTGATTCTGGGCATTGACTAACTTTTTAATAACATCGCTTATTCTATCTCTGCCATCTTTGTTCATGAAATACTAATTTTTTAGTCCAATTCGACATTCTCTTATTCATCTGTATGTTGGCTTTAGATTTCATTAACCCTACTACTGGTAAAAGTGGTTAACGCCAGGGATCGTAGTGGTAACACTACACTTGCAATGTTTGATTTAACAGTTGACTGTAGTCTTAATAGTGAATTTTAGTGCCAGAACTGGTTTCTGTATATTATAAAAGACACTTAAATTTCCATATTTTAACATTCATATGATAGATTTGTTCAAAAAAATTTCTTTTATTTCTCCCTGAAAATAGTTTTTGTGGTTATATTACCATTGCATCAGCATGCTGTGTTCAGTTTGTTTACATTGATTTATAATTGTATTAATGTGTTATGTTTTAGGTGAGGTTAAATATAACTGTTTGTAAGTATTCAAACCTTTTTAGTTTTAATATTTGGTAATGCAAGTGAGTACAGATAATATTAATTTGATGGACAAATACATATATAACACTTTAACTACATCTTATCCCATTAATGAACTGGATTTTTCAACAGCTGATTATGAATGTGATTTTATTCTGGCTGAAAATGATGGTCACATTATTCCTTAAATATTTATGTTATATCTTTCTCTGAAATTAACAGAAAAATTGGTGGAGATATCGCATGAGTAGCAAATTATTATTAGCCTAAGTGTTCACCCATTGAATCAAGCATAACATTTTCCTGCTAAAAACTTTTTAGTTTGCAAAATCAAGCTTCCTGAAATTCTTATCCTATGTTATATTTTGATTTGTTTTTTTTTAGAGATGTGGCAGTTAGTTGTTGAGGAAACTAATAGTTATGCTTGTAAATTAATTGATAAAAAAATTGCTTGAGAATATGTAGAAAAGTTACAAAATAGTAAGATATCAATGTAAATATCTAAAGAAAGTTTATTTCCACTGTTTCAAATATGGGCACAATTTAAAAAATGTCATAAAAATTACTGAGAAACAAGTAGATTTCAGAGTTGTCAATCCTATTCTGAAACAATATCATTGATGCAGTAAGATATACTGCATGTTAGTACTATAAAAAATATTGCTACAGATTAACCAGGATATGGTACTTGGCATTAGGTTAGGGCATTTTTACATCTAAATGACTTTAAAATATTATTATAAGCCTACCTAAAATGTTTGTATTGATGAAGTCATTGTAAGTATGAAAAATATTTGTATATGTTCAATATATGTCAAATGAAAGACTCTTGTTATCTTGGAATAAAAATGTATGAGCACTGTTAAAGTAAATCATCATCTAACGGTCATAATCATATTCAACTAACTGTATGCTGATAAAGATTTCCTTATTGATTCTTCTGATTCAGTAGATCACCAGGCAGTAATATATTTTCTGAAGAAAACTTAAGTTCTTTATTAAAGGATACCATTTGTTGTTTATTGATGACTGATACACTAAAATCCCTCTTGATGAGGCCTAACAACAAATATAACCTATATTACAAGTATAGTTTGGAAATATTTAAAGTTTTGCATAATTTCTTAATTAGTGAAGTATTAAAAGAAAAATGATCATTGTATGTTAGAAAATATTACTTGTTACTTCTGGGTGTAAAAAAAAAGTAGAAAGTCTGTTGTTTGAGTACTGGATGTCATGCTGAACCTAAGACATTTAACATTAAAAGCTGATCAGTATCTGTAAAACCTGCTCTAATTCATGTATAAAGAGATTTGAGATGACCCATTCCCAAGGAAAAAGTTAATGTTTTCTGTCATTTAAGTGTTAGATGCTAGCAGCTGTGGTATGTTACTCTTGTCTGGTCCTAGTAAGGTCGACAATGGTACAGAATAGAGCATCTATTTTCACTTTAAGGAAACAATTATGCATTGTTTGTAGCCCAAATGAAAAAAAGGGTAAAAATCACATTGTTGGTAAGTATTTAGGATGTAATTGTGGAGTTTGTTCACCTTGTTACACATGTGCTAGGGTGTTATTGTAGGCCGCTAAAGAGAGGAAAAAGGAGAAATGACCGGCAATGACTTGAAACAAATTGTGCATAGCACAGCATTATAAAAAATAACTTAACTTTTTTGGTGTATTGAAAAGTTAATTTTTTTCATTGATATCTGCAGAAAATGAACTTTTTATTTTGAAATTAGTGTTTTCAGCAAAACATAATCTTTTACTTATACATTTATTTTAAAAATATCATTGATATTTATCAGGAACAAAATAAAAGTCAAAACTATACTCTGAGTTGCACCAGTCTTTATTTTAACACTGTTACTGACTATATAATTATCTTAACACATTGAATTATATTACTAAAATAAGATTGAAAGTAATTCTGTGCCATCCTCCAATACAGGTAGTATCAACCTTTTTCATAAGAATAGAATGATTGATTGAGACTAAATGCCTAGAAAAATGCCAGTTACATGTTTGACAGCACGTTTTTCAGGAATATGATTGGTTAAGAAAATAAAGCATTATTTACTCTTACACCAATTTTAAAATGAATTGATTGTTATTAACGACTTTATTTGCTTTTAAAAAAATAAATGTAATAATATATGTTTAGTACACATTCCTAATATTCTATGTAATGACACGTTTAAAGTTAAGGGTCAATAATTAAACAGGTCCCTCCATTTTTAAAGTACAGGATTAACATACAAGGGTCATTCAATTATAAACTGGAATTTTTTTACATAGTTTTTTTGATAATAAATAAAATTGCAAATAAACTACCTTATTTTTCTACATAGAGCTATCTCAGGATCCTCTTGTAAAAAAAACCAGATGGCTGCCGCAACATTCAATTGTGCTTATAATGCTCGAATGCAGCATCATTTTCTTTGAATTTTTCCCCTCCTAAAGCTTCTTTTAGCAAACCAAACATATGGAAATCATATAGTGACAAATCTGCACTGTAATGTGGGTGTTACAAGAATTATCCAATGAATTTTAGTGTGTTTATTGCGAGTCTGAGCTGCTGTATGTGATTGTGCGTTGTAATGGAGAAGGGGGACATTGCAAATCGATTGTTGGCATCATTTATTGCGATAAGCAGCCCTGATGTCATCCAACAGTTGGCAGTAATATGCTACATTAGCATTATGAATGTTAACATCACGAATGAAGGATGTACCTTCCTTCATCCATGCTGGAAATCAATCATTAGCACACCTTTTGAGTCCCAAAACATAGTTATCAGAACTTTTCTACCTGGCAAATGTTTTTTGGCCTTGATCAGTGCTCCTCCCCACTTTTCCTCCTTTCCACACTTGTTCTCTTGCTTTCCAGGGTGCAGTGGTAAACCTATGTTTCATTGTGGGCTGCAATATGGTTCAGAAATACCTCTCTTTCTTCCTTAAGGCAATTCATAATCCACTGACAGATGTCTTTTCAGACATTTCTCTGTGCCTCAGTGAGAAGACGTAGAACCCACCTCACCAATACTTTGTTATATCCAAGAATGTGTGACAACATTGTATGTACACTCTTAACACTTGCCTACTTCTGATGCAATTTCAGCAATGGTTATTTGGCAGCTACCCTCCACAAAACCTGAATGCTCACTAATGGCCTGAATGTTTTCATCATTGACAATGGTCTGTGGATGATGTTCGTGACCATCACTGATGATTTTCTGTTTTCCACTGCACCATGGCCACTTCAGAATTTTTTGGTCCAATCATACATTTAAGTTTTTGACAGGTTAGCATTTCCAAGCTGTGCCTGGAATTGAGTCAAAATTTCAGAGGATTTGACACCTTTGTCAGTGAGAAATTGGATTATAATTCGTTGTGCAATGGATGATGATGACACCTCCTGCTCTAATATTCTGCTACTGACAGGGGATTGTGACCTACGGGTGTGGCTGGTTGGTTGCTTTCCTTCACACATATCCAGTTAACAACCCATAGCACCCCGTTACATTCACTGGTCTTCCTCAGTCTGCATGTAAAGAGTCCAGTTTCTATTTTAATGACCTCATAGCTTTTTTAAGAGTTGTTGGATGTGTGCTAAAGAGTGAAACATACATTAAAAAATGTAACTAAGAGACAGAAATATTTATACTAATTTTTTAAATGTGTTATTAGGCAGACTACAAGCATGGAAGGAATTGTTATTTTCTAACTTAATTGTAAGTTTGTTAATTCATTTAGAGGTAATTTGATGTTTTTTCATTTTTTGTTTGTAATCTTGAAAGTATATGAAATAAAGTGATTAATTATATCAAAAGAGTTGATTATTGAAAACCTGATTATTGTGTCAGTATTGGCTTAATATATTATTTACAATTGAGGCAGTAATGTTGGAAAAATAGGGAGTTAAAATAATTAGTTACTTCAAAAGAGTTAACAGTAATGCATATCATATTCTCCAAGTACAACTCATTAATGTTATTAATATTTTTTTTTTTGATGGGGGTATTAATAGCTTCATTCACTATGTTTCTTCAATTTTATCACAATCATTAAAATGTATTTTTTATTATACATACCTTTAGTAAGTCAAATATGATTTGAAGTATATTTGCAAGGACTTAGGTTGATCAGTGCTTGTGAATCCATAAACGTCGTTTCAAATTTTGAAGCATTGTTTGTCACAGTATTTTGAACGTATCTGAATATTGGATATATGGTACATCCTGTCCTTTTTCATTATGAACTACGAGTTATAAATTTAATATTAGAGTAAAATTATTATGAGCCCATTTTTATCATGTTTTTACAAAAAAGGTAAGTGTAAAAGTTAGTGATTTGAGATTTGAACATGTATTTAGAATATTGTGATGAATAATGTTTTAAAATTTGAATTTAGTTATAGGTTTTGTGATTTATAGTTGGCAAAAGTAAGGCCTTTGGAATCAGAATCTAAAACTCTTTTTCTGTATCACTTTGTTTTAAAATTTGAACAAATTCTTAAATTTTTTTAAAGAATTAAAACCTTTGATTTAAAGGTAAATCAATAAACAGGCAATTAAACAGACTAAATTTTTATTATGCATTATGAAAAACTAACCTCATTTCTGAGATACTCTAATCATTAAACTTGACTGCACATAATATTTAACCTGACAGTGAATGTGCATTTCAGTTGTTAAACAGATGTCATTAATGGAGAAATTAATGAAAACAGATTAAAGATAATAAAATGAAACCTTATATAAATAAATATGAAAGAAATGAATAAAAAAGTCCAGTACTTATTAAACATTGTAAAGGAAGAGTATTTTTATTTATATTTATAAAAAAAATTGGTTAAAAAATAAATAACATGATTTCTAAAAAAAATAAAGTAGAAATACTTTAAAAGTATTATCAGTAAAACATTTTGTGAATATTGGTTTTTAATTTTATTCTGTTTTATTATTCTTTTATTGTTAATGTTTCTTTTATATTCATTTATTTAAGAAAAAATTAACTATTTGTAGTATACCAAAAATATGATTTATTATTTGTAATACTTTTATAGCTGTCTTAAAATCTGTGTGTGTATCTAGTTTTAGATGTTTACTTCTTGTTAACTTATCTAGAGCTTTTTTCTTTACAATTTTGGTGAATGAATATGTGCTAATTTATTGTACATTAAGATTAAATTATTTTATCTAAGATTTTGTATAATTTTCTTTTCATGACATTAACTAATAATGATTTTAGGTCAATGTTGTAAATACAAGTACACCGTGGAAAGTGACTTTGTTTATGGAGCACAAAGAGAACCAGGAAGAAATACTTAAAGGTGGTGATGTTGTTAGATTATTTCATGCAGAACAGGAAAAATTCTTAACTATGGATGAACACAGAAAGAAACAGCATGTATTTCTTAGAACAACGGGTCGTACTTCAGCTACATCAGCTACAAGTAGTAAAGCACTTTGGGAAGTTGAAGTAAGTGATAATAATGTTTATGGTTATTGTGATTTATAGTTGGAATAAAAACACTAATACTCTTGCTTTGTTTTACCTTACAACCTCTCCTCTTAAAGTATCTGAAAAATTAATGGTAATCAGCAAACATGCAATTTAAATTTTGATTTAAATCAAAACAGACTAAAACAGATCAAAACAGACTAAATTTTGATAATACAATATGAAAAAACTGACTTGACAGTATGAAGTACAAAAAAAGGACAGTATAAGTATAAAGATTCAAAGTGACATTGTGTACATTATGGTCATTTTAATATTCTTGCCTCACAATTTTCTTTGTATAATACAAATGTGCTTTTTTTATTGGATGCACTTTTTTTTAACCTCCGAAACCACCGTTAGGTATTGTTCTGAGGATGTGTTGGAATGGCAATTTTGTAGTGTGTGAAAATGCCATGCCTGACTGGGATTCAAACCTATGAAAGGCTGAGATGCTACTATTCATGCCACTGAGACTGGCTGTTTGGACACACCTAATGAAGGCCATTGTGCTATTAGTACTTCTCCACAATTAGAATAATATTAGAAAAGAAAAAACTGTGTAAAACAAAACAGACTCAATAAATACAATGTCGAATAACATTTGTTGCAATATAAGGAAATTCCTTAATCAATAAAAAAATTCTATAACAAATATTAAAGGTTTTGTCTACAAAAAAGTTGCTTTAAATTTAATTCCCCTTAGTTTTTTATGTGTAAATTTTAATAAAATGCACCTTTAGAAAGGAAGTCATAAACATTTTTAAAAAATAAAAACTGGGGTGTAGCACTTTTTGACATTTTCAAAAATGTTTTCTACTACAAGTATCTCAAAGTGTATATTTGTGTTTATTCTGCCCTTTTATTGTTTTGTTTAAACACAACTTAAATGATAATATTTTTGAAAAACTGAAAATTGCATTTTTTGGAGCTGCTGTGATCAAAGTTTTACCAAGGTTATCCTCGATCCTTCTAGGCAAATGTTGAGCAGTTCCTTATTTTATTTGTGAGTAGTATATCTGTCCATTTCTGACCAAATTAATATAATGTATTATTATGTACTGATTTGAATAAATTAAATTTAAATTGAGTGATTAAATTTATATAATTTTATAGTGAAACCTTTTTTGTAATAAAGAGTTGATAGTATTTGTTATAAATTATTAAATCTCTGTCAAAATGATATAGTTTCAGTAGATCAGATATATTATAAAAGCTTAGTATTTTTCTTGTTTCAGGTGGTACAGCATGATCCTTGTAAAGGTGGCGCTGGTCATTGGAATTCTCTTTTCCGTTTTAAACATCTTGCTACGGGACATTATTTGGCAGCTGAAGTAGATGATGATAACACTGTTGATCAAATGCGTATGAAGTTAAGAGGTTGTTCTTTCTAATTCCTAAAAATTTCTAAAGTAATATTTACTTATTTTAACTTAATAGGATAAATATAACATGTACAATTAGTCGTGCATTTGTATATTAGTTTTGATTTTATGCCAAACAAGTTTCCCTTTAAATTTGACCATTTATTTATATTTACCATGACTGTTTTATAAGTTGAAATTAAAAGGAAATTTATACATTTTATGTTTGAGTAACTAATCTTTACATGCATTTTAATCTGTTCTTATTTATTACTTTTCAGTTTTTAAAACACTCCCATCATTTTAATTGCAAAAATAATGGATAATTTTATAATAAAACAAACAAAACTGCCTTGTAAGTGTAATACAGTGTAAATTTAAAGTAGTGCTTTCTTTTATATCATATCTTAAGAATCTAGATTTTTAGTAGGTAATTTTTCCACTTTATATTAAAAATACCTGTCTAGCACTTAGCCTTCACCACGAGTATATGATATATCTTAAGTTATCCCTCAGAAAAATTATGCTGAATTTAATTTTTCAGCCTGTTTTTTTATTGTCTTAAGATAAACTCTATGAAATTTAATTACTACAGTGAGAAAATATGTAATAAATGGTTGCAGCAAACTGTGTTAATATATCATGTCTATGTAGTCTGTATTGTTTTGCATGCTGATTTTAATATCAACTTTAATTATATTGTGATTATAGTCACCACTGCCATCATCATTGATGTTATCCAGCGGAATTAAATAAATAATTTATTTATATCACATGTAATGCATAACTGTGTTTTAAATTCACTTTATGTAATCAAATTTGGTAGAATATGTTTTAATCTTATTTGTCTACTTGTTTGTTCTAATTACAATTAATCTTCATTATATTTCAGTAGTTAAATTAAATTGGTGTGATTATTCTTTTACTTATTTCTGAAATTTACTCTGGATTCCATAAAATTATTTGGTGATCTGTCAAGGTTAGAAATCCTGCTCTGTGACAGCTCTCATAAATAGCAATTTTTTTGCACAGATTATGGTGTTACTTAATTTGCTCTGTATAACAAAAAAAAAAAAAAAAATTCAGTTGTCATAACCATAATTCACCATCATAAATAACTAAAAAAAACCAGTAGTAGTGATGAAAACTTAGGGTTTGTAAACAATATTATTTGAAATGTGAAACATTTGTTCTTCAGTGTTGGGTTTAATAAAATACTAATTTCAAAACTAAATTTTAGTTGTTTAGCATATCATTTAATTATGTAGTTTTCAGGTACTGTGTTTCTTAACTAATTATTGATTCTATGACTAGTAATGCAACTTAAAGAAATTAACTTATAAGCAATTAATAAACCTTTTTTTTTTTTTAAACTTATCATTTGTCATCTGCAGCTGATGTATTTGTCATGTAAAGTTTATGTGACAATAGGTCACATAATAAATAGCATATAAATACTTATTTTGTGATATAGATTGTGTATTGTTTGTTTGATAGATGCTCAGGGAAGTCCAGTGTATCATTTGGTATCCGTTCCGCACTCTAATGAAATTGCATCTTTATTTGAACTTGATCCGACTACACTTACTAGAGGTGATTCACTTGTTCCCCAGTCTTCCTATGTTCGTTTGCATCATCTTTGTACAAATACTTGGGTTCACAGTACATCGATTCCTATAGATAAAGATGAGGAAAAGCCAGTTATGTCTAAGGTAATGTAAGAGAATTACTTTTTTATGTTATGTTAAAACTGGCTGAATTATTCTACTTTCTTTTTACTGTTACTTTTTAACTATTTCTCATAAGGAAATGATGACCCTCAATCAACTTTTGAAAAAAAAATGTTTCCTGTTTAGATTATTATTTTAGTTTTTATTCACTACAATTCTTTTTACAATACTTAGCCGAGTGGTAGCGTCTCGGCTTTTCATCCGGAGGTCCCGGGTTCGAATCCCGGTCAGGCATGGCATTTTTCA
>JAAAKQ030232701.1:0-11246 GCA_010016005.3 Zanna intricata | reverse complement strand
TTATCTGCACGGGCAGATTTCGGCTGGTAGAGCTTTTCCTCCTCCTACGTAAAACAAAAAAAAAAAAAAAAAAAAAATCTGTTTTAGCTTTGTCGATGTCGTTTGTTAGCAGTGCCAAGTTGTTGGCGAAACCAAGGCAGTTTGTTTTGATTCTTTGGCCTATTTTTATTTCTGGGGGCACATTTTGTCATTCCCTGATTAACATTTTCAGAACGTAGTTGAATAGTAATCGTGCAGAGTCCATCGCCCTGTTCTCATCTCAAACAGTTCAGCTAGTTCGCCTCTGAATTTCACTTTTGACTTAGTGTTTGTGAGAATTAGTTTTATGATGTTTATTAATTTGTGATATAGTCCAAGGTGACTTAGAATGTTTAGTAGGGATCTATTTTTCTTTTAGTATTAGGGGCTTGGTTTTGTTGCTTCCTTTGGGGAGTGAATTTAATTTTAATTTTGGCTAAGTAGTGATCAGAGCCTGGGTCTACACCTTGGAGAACTTTTAAGTTTTAGATCTCTTTGTGGTGGTAGTTTGACCATGGAGACGATCTATTTGCCATTCTCCTTTAGTGCAGTTTGAGAATTTCCAGGTTTTGAATTTTAAAGGTTTCCTTTTCAAATATGTGGATTTTGAGATTAGATTGTGGTTTCTGCAGAGATCGATGAATATCTGTATATTTTCATTTGTTCTCTTTTGAGTGGGCCATTTTCCGATATATCATGGTATTTTCTTTCTCTGCCTAGTTGAGTGTTGAAGTCTCAGATTAATTGCTTAATGTGATTTTTGGGTATGTTATTTATTTATGGTCTGGTCGAGTAGGTCCTAGAACCTTTTTGTTTCTTTACAGTCTTTTGGAAATTTGTTTTTATTATTAGGGGGGGATGGGCATTTATTATCGTGTAAATTTTATTAGATGCTTATCGGGTGAGTGTTTTGATTCTTGGGGATTGTGATTTAAATTCTTGTACAGATTTTATTATCTTGAGACTGACCAAAAAAGTTTGTTCCATACTGTGGGACACTTTTCATCACCCTTTTTCAGGTATACCTTTCTACAGCCTATGTCCTTGAGAGTCATGGCGTCCTGGTCAGTGTTTCTTATTTTCTGCAGTTCCATGATGAGAATTTTGTGTTGGGTCATTAGGTCAGATATTATTTTTAGTTTACCAGTCTGCATGAGTGAGTTTACATTGTGTGTGGAAAAGTAGGTTATTTGCTTCACTTTGATTTTGGATGTTGTATCATTCTTGTTTGTGTGTGCAGTGTTAGAGCATTCCAGTATTTCTGATTGCATGTTATCTTGGTAACCCAGCATATCCAAGTACTGCCTTCTCTGAACTCTAGTGTTGCTTGGTTCAGCAAGTGGCGTATTCCTTATAGTCAACCTTCAATGGTTGACTCTCAAGGGGTGAGGTGATGGACTATGTTCCAGATTACAATTCTAGATGTGATATAGTGAGGTATAACTTTATGTAGACAAAACTGTAAAGTTTGCTTATATTCAGTTCATGGACAAATCTCTCCTGTTTATTCCAGATATATGCAGGTATATCTTGGGAGGCTTGATCTGGCTTTTGTTGATTGTTATTTTGGAGAAAATTTAAAAATACCAATTCAAAACATTACGCTCATTTGTTTCATTATAAGGGACAAAATATTTTTGTTTGTTTTTTACTATAAAGTTTTCAGCAAATAAAGTATTATCTATTAGCAAACAAATAGGTTACCTATTGGTTACTATTAATTTACCTATTAGTTACTGTTTATAAACAGTTTAATTTATAAAATTCATTTACCTCATTAACATTATTAATGTAGAATTCCTGAATGTCAAATGCAGTTAATTTATTGTACTTTGAATTTAGATTTGGAAAGATTTACTTTTAAAATTTAGCGAATTCATATTATCATATATCTTATTCACAAATTTTTTTAAATTCTTTAGATGGGATTTTTTTGCCTGAGTGTAGTAAGAAAAAGATACAACACTTTAGAAAACCATAGCTCTTTTATAGAATCATTCATCATCATTGATTTTATATAAATAAAATACAGATGTATAAAGGACATTCCTGAAAACGTTAATATAATGTCAATATAATGATAATTTCAAGGTATACCAGATATATGCAGGATTGAAATTATCTATGGACAAAATGTAACCAGCCCATTATTTCTTGCTTAAGTTTTTATTGATAAAAGTTAACTACTGAAATACAAATTTTTTTTTTTAAATAAAGTTTTGTGCTGACTTATAAAATCAATCAAGTTTTTAACTAACAATTTTCGGCGGTTCTGGTTATTTGCATTTGAAGAAAATGTCATATCTTTGATCAGTGCCTGCTCTAGTGGTTACGTTGTCCCACAGAAAAAGACAAACTGCTGCCCCTTAAGAATATATATATATATATATATTTTAACTAAAGGTACATATTTTTTATTTCTAATAAAAATCAAATCATTTTATTTAAAATTTAATAAAAGCACATATTTAGAAAAAAACATATAACATAACACAACACTGATAATCAAGCAGTACAAAATAATAGAAATTAATAAAGAAATATCTGTACATAGCCATAAATTGTTAACCATATAATTTTTTACATTTTTAAATTCTATTAAAAATGTGTTTTATTGCACAAACAATCAAAATGCCATTATTTTGAAAATAAAACGAGGTAACACCAACTAGGCTAAAATCACAAAAAACTTTCTTTTTCTTGCTTTCAGTTCTGAAAATCTTTTTATTAAAATCTTTTGAATTTAATTGATCAGCAATTTCATCCTCAATTGACAATTTGGCCAAACCCATAAAGATGATTTTGTGTAGTAGTCAAATGTAAAAAGTTGTTAATTAATTTTAACTTAGAGAAACTCCTTTTGCCACTTGCTACATTTATTGGTATTGATAACAATATTTTTAAAGCAATAGTAAGGTTTGGGGAAAATTTTAACTTTGTAATTAAGCTCAGTACGTTGCTTAGGTTTTCTTTTTTGCCCAAAAGAGCAGATACTGCTGAAATTTCCTCATCTATTTCTGCCCCATTTATGTTAATAGAATCACCATTAGTTAAAATACATTCTAAATTCTTAGTGTTTATTACCATTTCTTTGGACATGGTATTTAAATCATATATATTACATAAGAATTGAAAATAGTTACTATGATTACTAAGTTACTAAGTAATAATTAAAATTATTACGGTTTACTAGACAATTCAAAAAATTGTGTAAACAATTCAAATTGTGTAATTTGAAGTATTCTTTATCAGAATATGTCATCAAACTAGAGAAATCAGGAAACAGTAAATATTAATAAATATACTTCACTATAAATATTAATTTCTCACAAAATTACAGCTTTTCAAAATTATCTTCACAAAGTGCATTAATTAATATTGGTTACAATACTTAACAATTCCTTTAGAAATATTTATAAACTTGTGGGTATTTCCATCTTAACAAAAGCTTTTCTGACTGACATTTGAGGGAACTTCATCAATGTCTTGCAAAAATTTGTTTTCTTAAATGTAACTAGTTCTACGTAGTTGATTACCGAGCATCTCCAACATCTCAAGTATTTTCAAACTTTATGTCCAGCCTACATAAATGTTAGTAGGTCAGTAATAGAGATTAGGAATCTCTTACAAAATTTTTCATTGATGGTAGCGATATCCTTATCATTTTTCCATCAACAGTCAAGCATAAAAATTAATCTTGTTTTGTCTGCATAAAATTCCATTATTTTCAGCAGGGACACAAAAATTAACTTATCAATAGCTGAATACTAATTTTATCAACTGATTATTACCTTACGCAAAAAATTAACATTTTCTACCCGTTACAGAATTAAAATCTGGATGTAGGGGGAGCTGATTTTTAGACTGCTATGCGGATAATTTATATTTGTACATTAGCAAAGAAAACTGGTTTATAGTGTGTACCTTACTGTTAGAAGTAGATAAAATAAAAAACATTACTAAACGCAATAAAATACTGTACTCTGCTATTACATGACCTAAACCATCAAACCGGGATGGCCTATGCCATCCCGGTTTGGCACGGCATTTTTCACACATGCTACAATTCGTTCATCTCATCTTCTGAAGATATAACCTAACAGTAGTTCCGGAGGTGAAACAAAAAAAAAATAAATAAATAAAAAAAAAATAAACCATCAAGGTTATAAATAATAAAGAAAATCATTGAGATAAATGAATTAGTAAGAATTAACCAGTTTAAAAAATTGAAATGATTATCTGTGTAAATAATTCCTAGGAACAGTACTGGGAAAGAATTGTGCAAATGTTACAGTTTCTGTTTGATTGTTGTAGATAAGGAAATAAAATGGCAGAAACTATTACCATCAGATGAAGTGGATAAGTTTTAAAAATTCTGATAGAATATGGAGGTTTAAGTGGTACTTCCATATTTGTTACCAAAACTTGTAAAAAAGTTTTTGTAGAACTTCTTTTCTCTCTTTTAATTAAACTGTTCATTTTAATGAGCTCAGGTTCTCAAGATAAATTAAACTAATACTAATTAAGCCTCGATTCATAATATCTATAGACAACATATTCAAAGCTGTAGATTATAATGATTATCTGTGTAAGCTTCATTGAGAGACGGTGGCTGAACATGTCATCCTGGTTCATATGTATCTATCAACATTATCAGACAGTTATAGTCCTAAAAATTTCATTTATTGGTCACGAATATAAGATAAAATTTATTTTAATTATACATCCTAACAGTATCTCTGCATGTTTTACAGTTTTTTTGCTGATTTTTTTTCAGTTTCATAGCGTAAGTACTTACGTTTAAGTGTGTTTCATAAATTCATTTTTTGTTTAGTGACCAATAAAAAGTAATTTTGATTAATAATAATAATAATTCATTTTTATATTTATAATTTTAAGCAGTTAATCGATCAGGTAATAAAATAATTTAATTGATCTTTATAAAACAAGTTCTTTAATTATTTACTGGTTTATTGTTCTGACAAAATTTATCTAATTGATTTTTAATGACTTGTAATTATTATTTCATGATTACAAACAAACATATGAGACTATTTTTATACGTAGAAAGATATAAAGTTAAAACCAGTTATAAAAAGCTTTATTTATTTCAGTTTAACTATCAGCTTATCCAAAATAAAAAGAAAATTATAAAAGAGGCATTGGGTAAATTTCATTTATTTTTGCAAGACTGTAAATATGCAAGGCAATAATTACCAGTCACTACAATATTTTGTCATAACATTTTAAGTTAAGTTCTCGCACAATAATAATTAAATTTATATAAAATTGACAATTTTTTTATTTCTGGCATTTAAACTTGCAATTGCATTGTAGAATTATAAATTTTTCCAATATTAATGTAGATGCATATATACAAGCCCTTATATTCCTGACAATTAGCACAATCTAGTATTTATATCACAATTTCTATCTATGTTATTCTAAAACTACCATAATAACAATTTATCATCTAATTAAAAAAAAAAACAGAAAGAAAAAAAATCTGATGTGGACACTACATGACTTCCTTGTTCGCTTATTAAATTATATATACACATTTTTTGCTACACTTCATTTGAAAATAAGATACGATCCTCCAATTTTTTAATAATATGGGCAGATACACGATTGCTGAAATATTAGTTTTTATTAACATCAAATTTATACAATTATTAATTCAACAATCTTGCATGAAATATTAGGACAGAGTAAAAGTTTCTTTATTACTTGTATTACTAAGATCAGTATTATTATTATCTTTGTGAGTTGCTGATTAACAAAAGTTTTAGATTTTTTGGTGTCGTATAAATAAAAATTAATAATAAATAAAATATTCCATTTAGTGTATATTCCTGTACACTGGTTACAAATATTAATTTCAACCTTATGGTGTAAAATATTTAGTTTTTATTATTGGATTATTTTGTGAATAATCAAAAATGAAAAAGAAACAATAATACAGGAAAATGAAAGATAACATGAAAAAATATATTTAAAAAAAAAGCGACAAGAAGATGATTATGAAGAGGAAGAAGATTTTAAGAACAAAGGAAGAATAAAAAAATTAAGAGATAATGATAAATATAAAGAGGAAGAAAATGTTAAAACCAAAGAAAGAATAAAAAGGAAGAAAATATTGAAAAAAATAAATAAATAAACAGGAAGAAAATGTTGCAAACAAAGAAAGAATAAAACCATTAAAGAAGATGATAAGTATAAAGAGGAAGAAAATGTTAAGACCAAGGAAAAAATTAAAAGATTAAAATGTTGAATATAAAGAGAGAGAAAATTTTAAAACTAGAGAATGCGTACCCAAATTAAGATCAGAAGAATAACATAAAACCAAAAGACTGATTAAATGACTGGAAAAAAACAAATACATAATGAAAAGATGATTGACTCCGACTTAGGGAGAATGTTGTTCGACAATATCAGAGGAGTAATGATCTAAAAGATAAGAATTGTTTGCATTTTATTAAAGACTGGGCATGTATGCTTCAGTGTATATGTTGTTGTTCTTGAGAAGATATATTTTGTAGTCGCCCAGTAGTTAACTAATGCAGATAAAATTAAACAGAAATTCCAGAATAATTAAATAGAAATTAAACTAGAAAATTCAGAAATAATATGATTCTAAATTATGATTTTCAATTAATATTAAATGTTCAGATGTTTCACCAAATCTATTACATATATACATATGTAATAACGCCTATTAAATTAAATATACACATTTTTAAAAGTACATAAAATTTTATTTCATTAAAAACTTCTGATTTTTTTTTCATATTTTTTTTATTGATACTATTAAATTATTATTTATTGTAAAAAATGTTTTACAATCACGGGTTAATAATTATTAATAGATCAGTACATTAAAATAAAAAAATAAAAAAGGAGATGAAGTCTGATTCGAACTAATGTGCCTTCCCTTGTAAGATCAAAATATTTCATTATTTAAATTATATTTGGTTATAACTCTGGAATCAATGAAAATAAGTACCACTTATGATATATAGTTGAAAAGTTTTCGATAAGGACTTATTATCGCAGTTAAGAAAAAGTCCAAAATCCAAATTTTTGCGGCTTTTGGTTCAGTCGATTGTAATCAAAATGGGAGGTGCACAACTAGATATGTTCTAACAGTCTTAAATCCAAAATTTCAATATCCTACGCCTAATCGGTTTAGAGTTATGCGATATAACGTACGCACATTCGTATGTACGGGAAGTACGTAGTATGTATGTACGTACATTCGTATGTATGCGAGATACATACGTTCGTTCAGAAGTCATGCCGAAACTAGTCAAAATGGATAGTTCCGTTGAATTGTGAAAACCGACATTTTTCGTGATCACAATACTTCCTTTACTTCGTACAAGCAAGTAATAAATAAATAAATAAACATTGTAGAAGGTATATAAAACAATTAAAAAGCAACACAGCCTATCATATATTTATTTTAATGGATCAAAACTATTTTCAAGACAATTTTTTTTTATTAAGATGAAATACATTTTTAAATTCTGTTTTAAATTAATATGTTATTAAAATTCTGTCTTAATATGATTTATTTAGTCAGAAAATTCACCATTATTAGTTTGATATTAGCTAGAATAATTTTGAATAGATGTAAAGATTTATAAAATTATGTGAATTAAATCTGCGTAAGGCACGCCATATTGAATCGGAGGAGTCAGAACAATGTACCATCAGAAATTAAACACTATATATAAATGTACAAGCATTTAAATATATATAAATCAACATTAATAACTGAATCGTTAAATAAAATAATTAAACCCACCATAAAATGTGGATTACATAATTAAGAAGATATATTTATTTAAGGTTGTAGCTACATTAAATTATTTATCTGGAGTTGTTTTATTATTTTTTTTAAATATTAAATTATGGTAGTAAAACTTACTGATATCAAACATGTATTTCAAAAGGAAAAAATTCACTTGTCTATGTAATAAATAACAAATCTACCCTACTGCTAAGTTAAAAAAAAAACAAAAAACATTTCATTATCTTCAAAAAAAAAAATTAATTTTAATACACATAAGCAAAATTAAACAAAAAAATAAGAATTTATTAATAAATTTTATTATTAATTTATTATGTAAGAATTTATTAATAAATAACTTGTTAATTATATTAACTTATTAATTGATAATAGAATATTGTTATGGGTAATTCAGTATATGAATTAAATTTAAACTAATTTAAAATTTAAATAAAAACTTATTTTATTATTATTTATAATAATTTAAATTTTACTGTGATGCAAATCATTCCAAAAGACTACATTTAAACATAATTTTATGGCTTTATTATTTTTAAATTTAACAACAGTTTTAAAATATTAATCAGAAAAAACTTATTAACTTACTATTATTTACTTAAATACATATTACCTCTTCTATAGCTTCCCTGAAAACAACAGTAATGAATTGAAATTAAAATATTCATCCCATTATTTTTGGCTTTATATAATCCACTTAAATATCTTCATAAAACTTGCACACTATTAAATGAAAATTAACGAGGGCAAGTTAAAAAGTAAAGGGAAATTTTGATTTCCCTCCCAATCACATGTATGGCAGCAATGTTTTTTTTTTTTACCTCTGGGACCACTGTTAGGTATTTCTTCAGAGGATGGAGATGAATGATTCGTAACATGTGTGAAAATGCCATGCCTGACCGGGATTCGAATCTGGGACCTCCGGATGAAAGACCAAGATGCTATCACCCTTGCCACAGAGGATGGCTATGGCAGCAGTGATTGTTCTACTGTAACTCATAATCTGTATCAGCTTTGCATTGAAAGTATTGTATTTGTGTTTAAAAGTCTGTTTAAAATGAGTGCTCCTTTGACTGATTGCGCCAAGGAAGAAATTCAGGTATTGATATGTTTCTTCAGATCAGAAGGAGTAAACCAGCAGCTATTATTCGTCAAATGCAGCAGCAATATGGAGAGAGTTGTTTGAGTGGAAGCAAGATCTACGAATGGATTTGAATTGATCACTTTAAAAATGGAATTCTCTCTGTGATGAACAGCAACGTAGGCCTTCCACTTCAAAGACTAACGACAATAATGAGGTGGTTAAACCTCATTATTTGAGGTAATTATCCATCCTTGCTGGAACAAATTTCAGCTGTCTAATCTGAAATTACATTATGAAATAGGTGGACACGATGAAGAGATTTTTTAATAAGCGCCACTTTCAAAAAAAAACTTCAGTATCACAACATTAATTTAATTAAAGACTGATATAATTTTTAAAAAATATAGTTAACTAGAATTTATTACATTATTTCACATCATCGAGTGTTTGTCATTTCTTTACTGACATCTAAGATCACATATATGTTTTATCAGTTTGCCTTTTTCAATAAGCTCTAATGCTTCAACTTCTGCTCCATAGGAACAATGACATGTTTCACTCTGCAACACCCACAGATGAAAGAATTAAAAATTAAAGGCATAACCAGAAACAATACAGACATCAATAACAAAAATTAAATGTGTTATGCATAAATTAAATGAAATAAATATGCTGTCAAATGGGAGATTATTAAACAAATAACAAAGGCTTAATGATTCTGTTAAACAAATGAACAGTAAAATATCATCATCAGGAAGTGTTCATTACCAAAGAACGTAAACAGGAAAAAACTATTGTTATGTATGTAATCTATTATTAAAATACCATTTTAAGAAGTTTCTTTTAAAGGAATTAATAAAATGATTCATTGGTTAAAAAAAATCTTTTTTATTTGCCTTTTCTTGATTTTGTTTCTTGAAATATGAATGATACTGCTATAAACAGTTTAATTTCTGTTATAGTATTTAATATGCAGAATAACTTGAAATTTTTGACTAGACTGTAACATAGCAATTAGTAAAGAAAACTAACATTAAGCCTTATATAGTCAGTTAATCTGAAATTAGTCGAGAAGGAATAGACTATATTATTATTTTTGTGAGCAGGGAGGATTGAGTTATAAAGAGGCTTCCCACTGTGATTTAACTTCATAACGATAAAAAATTAATCATAATGATCTCACTAATATCATTAATCATAATTATCTCACTTTTAAGTTTTTCTAGTAAAAAAAAATTACAGGAAAAAACAAACGCATGCAAATCTCTCTTTATCTGTTTAGCCTCCGGAACTACCGTAAGGTATTACTAAAGAGGATGAACGTGAATGAAGTGTAGTCTTGTACAATCTCAAGTCGACCACTCCCGAGAAGTGTGGTTAATTGAAACCCAACCACCAAAGAACACTGGTATCCACGATCCAGTATCCAAATTTTTATCTTTACTAGAATTTGAACCTTAGAACTTTCGACTTCGAAATCAGCTGATTTGCGATGTCGCATTAACCACTAGACCAACCTGGTGGGTTAACGCATGTAAATCTAAAATATTATATGATATTTTAATACTATGTTAAAATATATTTATGCAATTTTCTTAAAAACCTGAATACAATAATATAAATAAACCACATAATTTTCTTTAAGTTGAAAAATATTATTTTGAAACTCCCATAACTTTAAGAATGTATGAGCAATATGTGGATTGGGATTCCTTCCCTTTTTAACTGATACGTTGCCTTGACCTCAGTTTCTCAGCACTTACTGTCCTTTTTTAATAAAGAAAATTGACGTACATAACCTTTTATAGTTCCAAAACACTTAGCAAGAACATTACCTTCAGACAATTACATTTTTGTCTCAGCGAGACCTGCTTCTCCTTTCTTCACCAATACTTTGGCTTACTTTAGCTGTGGTGTATAATGTTGCATCTAGGTTTCACTGCATATAAGGATATGATTAAAAAATCAATCCCCTTTGTTTTCTATTGTTCCAAAACTTTTTTAGTTTTTTCAACATGAGCAGCTTTCTATTGATTCTTTTGCATAACAGCATTAATTATTGCTTACTTGATGTGCTGGCTAATACAGAACTGAATGCAAGATGATGAGATTTAGGGGAAAGAGAGTTTAGAGATAGCCATAAATAGCAAATTAACCTTAGCTACAGTAGCAAACAAATTAATCTCAACAAAGGGAATTCTGTTCTGTTGTAGGGAATTTTCATTCTGTGACAGACTGCTTGCTTTTTTTTTTCTTTAACCTCCGGAACCACCGTTAAGGTACATCTTCAGAGGATGAGATGAATGAATTGTAGCGTGTGTGAAAAATGCC
>JAAAKQ030232690.1:0-11246 GCA_010016005.3 Zanna intricata | reverse complement strand
TCTGACTCTCAACAGGTATCTCTCCGACATGGTTGCACCTTCGGTCCAGCTACTCTGTATCACTGAGTACACAAGCCCTACCACCATCGGCAAGGTATCATGATTCGTAGAGGGAGTTCGTGATATTATAATGCAAAAATTAGATATTGAAGTAAATTTTTCTAATGCAGTAATATTTACCGATGAAGTGACTTTTATGTTAAATGGTCAACTGAATAAGTAAACTGTGATATTAATCTCAGATGTGTGTTGGAAGCTCATACATTGCACTCTGAGAAAGTAAACGTTTGGAAGGAAATTATTGGTCATTGTATTGTAGGGCAATTGTTGGATTTTAGATGAAAATATGACAAGAGATCCTTAGTGAAGTTTTTTAGCCGATAGAATTTTACCAGATACCCGGTAAAATGTTGTACAGGAATTAAATTATCATGTACGGTTTCAGCAAGATTGGACATCCCTTCATTACTATCTAAGGGCATGGAAAATTTTTGATGAATAATTTCCAAATCGCTGAAGAGATCGTAGAAGAACCATAGAATGGAATCCCAGACCTGTCTTCTATGGATTAATTTTTTTGGGAATACCTGAAACATAATGTTTACAAAACAAAACCTTACGTTGTTAATGAATTAAATGACAATAATCGAGGAACCTACTCGTGTAACACCAGACATGATACATGTTATGTATGGGTATTACTTGAAGTTAGCACACTTCCAATGTGTAGAGGAAAAGCATTATGAACATTTATTGCAGAATTTATTTTTACGCTTTAAAAATTTATTTCATAACTAATCTGCAATCGAAAAAACTTATTTAAAATTAATTTAAAAATATTTAATGTAAACATCATTAATTGATATAGCCGTTTAATTTGTTGTTGTTTTTGTTTACTATTAGTTAACTAATTTTTTTAACTATTAGTTATTGTTTATTATTATAGCACTATTTAAAGTTCGTTGTTGGACTCGTATGCATTTATAAATATAAGATGCAGTAGAATTGTTCATACAGCGCGTTTTACCTCGCTTTATTGTTAACACGATTTTTCCGTCTTTGCAACTTTGAATGCGCATAACTCGATAACAAAGGTATCAATTGAAAAATTTCTTTCGCCATTATTTTTCTTGTAAAATCTTAAATCAAAATCATGTGTCATTTTTTCCACGCTTTTATTTAAAAAAAATTTCTATTGAATATGACGGATCCTAAATGGCGGACGAAAATTAAAATATCCACCACAATGCAGATTTTTTTTTAAACTATGTTGAACCCCATTTCTTTCTGCCTCCAAAGTATAAAACTGTTTATAAAGTATAAAGCTATGCCATACTTAAATATACTATATATTTTATATATAAATGTTTTTTAAATTTAGTTTATGTACTCTCAAGTAAAAAAAAAAATTATTCACGTATTAGAAAAGAAGAAGGAGATATCGAAAAGTTCAACTTCCATGGTAAATAACGTAAGATACATGAACAAAATAGCTAAAAGTTTCGTAGAAAATAATGAACAAAACAGAAATACGTGTAATTGCTTTTAGTTAATTCTATTAATTTCTTTCTTAATTTTTTCATCTCTCTCTCTCTCTCTCTCTCTCCCCCTCCCTTCCTGTTTTTATCTATATATTTGCTAGATATACTATAAGAAAAGGTAGATGTTTTAATATCTTAATAAAATTGATGTAATTTGTTTCCAGTTAAATGAGAAAAAATTAATTAACTTTTATATTAATTCAAATGTACAATTACTGTAATCAGTATTTTACCAATAGATGACTGTTAGAAGAAAGTAAAAGATATACATAGAAAGAAAGAGAGAAAGACTGCGATAGAGTGAGGGAGGTTAATTTTATTGTACATATTGTTAAAGAGAATCTATTATTAAAGTTAATGCAGGGTTTATGATCAATTACGTATTTCAATATCGAAAGGTTAGCCAGCAATGTAAAATTTACATTATGTAAATTAATATTATAAATGATTTATTTAATATTGATTCAGTTAATTACACATCGGTTAACTGGCTATTTATAAACAATAATATATATATATATATATATATATATAGGTAGGTTTGTTATCCCTATGTTTCAAATATTGAAGTGCTTAGGGATATATAAATTTAACTGTTTTATCCTATCTCATTTATTCTTCTAATTACTTTCAATCAAAATAAATCTAATTATTAAATGCCCACACATATTTAAATTATGTTTTATCAATAGTTCATCCCCTTTTGATATTATGACATTTGATGTTAAAAAAAAAGACTTCAGTGTGACATCAGTAAACAATTTATAAATGAACTTCATAGTAAGTAATAAATCTAGGATGCTTACAAGTTAATTTCTATTGTATGATAACGTCTCTGATCTAAAGAAATAAAAATTGTTGATTTATTCTCTATATTTATAGCGAAAATTAACTTCCAAATGAGAAGAATTCATTTATATTTAGGGAAGATTATAACCAAATCCCGAAAGCAGACATTTTTTTTTTTTTACTAATGGAAGCTTTCCGATAGGAGAAATCTTATATTTTGATAAATTTCATCGAAATTTTATGAACTAGAACTAAATTTTAAATGTATTTGTATTTGTTAGCAAAATGAAGACAATCAGAAAGATAATTACTTTAAAACTTGTTAAAATTAGATATATAATGTAAATATAATATAATGTATTAGATTATAATGTAAATTATATTAAAAAAATTGTCTTTGTGTAAAATTTTATAATGAGACGATGCCAATGAAGATCCTCAAAAACAGATAATTTATGATGGATAATACACCCACAGTCTGGTCTGGTCTGGTGATTAATGCGACATCGCAAATCAGCTGATTTCAAAGTCAAGAGTTCTATGGTTCAAATCCTAGTAAAGGAAGTTACTTTTATACGAATTTAAATACTATGTCGTTGATACCAGTGTTCTTTGGTTGTTAGGTTTCAATTAACCACATTTCTCAGGAGTAGTCGACCTAAGATTTTACTAGACTACACTTCATTTATATCTCATTCATCCTCTGAAGATAACTTTATGGTAGTTCCGGAGGCTATGCAGAAGAAGGGAGAGGATAAATAATACAGTAATGTCTAAATTTAATGAAGTGATAAGTAAATAAAAATGATTATTAAAAATAATTAATAAGAAATAATTTAAAATTTAATTCAAATGAGAAATATACATATCGTAACAAAGTAGTACGGTAAAAATTTAGAAAAAAGAAAGAAAACACTTTTATTTGTGTAAAATATAATACTATTTCTCTCTATGAAAGAAAAAATCAACAGTTTTTTTATACGAATTAAATTTACAATAATGAAAACATGTGCTAATTATTTTATAATTAGATCGAAAATATCACTTAGATAATACATATTGTAAAGTTGTAATACCGTATTCCGTAAAAAATGAAAAGAATTTAATAAAAGGCATTTATTTTCATCAGAACAGCATAAAAATACGTAAAATGTTATCTATAATAAGCTAATACTGTAGAACAGAAAGAACTAGAATTTAAAGGAGAACTAACTGAACAAGTAACATGTATTAAATTTCCAGCAAAAATGTAATTGCGTGTCTCTGTAATCAGTAGAGGCAATGTGAAGTGGATAATGG
This sequence comes from Zanna intricata, assembly GCA_010016005.3. NCBI lineage: Eukaryota > Metazoa > Arthropoda > Insecta > Hemiptera > Fulgoridae > Zanna > Zanna intricata. The sequence continues at coordinate 7,617 of JAAAKQ030232690.1, read as the reverse complement.
ATTATTTGACAGAAATTCGAAAATTATTTTCGTGATTTACATTGTCACCCAGCTGTTTCTATAGCGATAAGTCTACGTAAAGCATCTGATACACAAATCAGAATCGCTTTACCTTAATGAACTGATGCTTATTTTTCTAATTTTCTCTTCAGTAATTAGATTGAAGATGTCACTTATTAGAGCAGAATCTCCACTGTATTTCAGCAGGATTATTAGGATAAATTACAAAAGATTTACAATATTATATTTGTTTTCGTGAAGAAGAATAGAAGTCCACTTCATCTCTCTTTCTATTGTTAGAATGGCACTTGTTAGTTACCATATTAGATATTCGGTATTAGTTTTTGTTTCATATTACTTCACTCATAACTTTCTCATATAGCACACTTACTGACGTAAAACAAGAGCTACAAACCGCATTTACTTGGATAATTCAAACATTATTTTATCTAAAAGTAGGTGTGTAATTTATGAAAGGAAACAATTTTACATGTTTATAATGAAACTAAAATGTCTTAATCAGTGCGAAAATGATTTATTTGACTAAATAATATTAAAAATACTGTTTTAAAATTCAGGTGCGTTAATTACGCGAGTAAGTACGGTATCTATTTTTTATGTGCTTTTCTCTAAAGAAGTAAAAATCCTATTAATTTGAAGGTAATAAACGATGTCATATTCTGTGGTTATTTAATTGCGTTTATTACGTTTTTAGTGATAATTAACTTTTTATTATATTATGAATATTACTCTGAGATTAAGTGTGAGACTTTTAAGAAAGGATGTTGAAAAACGAATATTACATTTTTACTGATAATTTTTAATACATTTTTTTGTGTTGTTTTTTTCCGCAGAAGAAGGAATGCCATTTACGCACGCCAACCACAGGTTCATCGTGGTGTATGTCGGGCTCGGACCCAGGCTGCTCTCCGTCCTGGGCTAGCATACAAACTAACAGGCTCTGCCAAGGTGTTGTTAGGCATAATATAACCTGCCTCTGCCAACTAAACCTCCCTCACCGCTTTTATCCGTCCCGAGACCGGACCCGCAATTAAGCATAACACAGTCTCGGGGGGGGGGGAATGTTCCGATGGCACTCGGAAGTTCTTCACTTGATCCTTCTCCCACCGGAGCTGGAACATATAAATCAAACAACACAAAGAACAGCCACACCCCATGTAGAGTAAGAGTTATTTTACCCCACGTAGAGTAAGTGTCTGTGTGCGTATGTGAACGTGTTTATATATCTGTGTTTATTTTTTGTAGGTGTAAGTGTGTGTGCATGTCAGTGTTAATTAACTGCTTCTTGTCTAGCATCTCTTCCACGACCTTTCGGATGTTCTCCTGAAACAACTTAACCTCCTCCTTAACTTAACAACTTCTCCTCCTGAAATAACAATTGCATTTGCATGAATCTTGTTTACTTTTTTATATTATACAAATTATATTATTATTATACACATTATATGACTCTTACAAAACATTTAATGAATTCTTTATTCGTAGTTTATCAGTACGTCTTCACAGCTGATTTTGGAAAAAAAAAATTAAAGAGTGCTTCAATAATGGCTGCGGCTATGGTCACCTTTTTTTAAAAAAAGTGTTTAAACGCTGAACTAGACAAGGACGTCGTAATAAAAAGTTGTATGTGAAATTTGAATATTAAGATATATATTTTGTCAATTTTTTTTTTTGCTTTATTGAATGTGCACATTGTAAATACAGGTTGTTGAATGCATTTTAATATGGAGTAATCATAAACACTTTGTCGGTAGAATTAGTTTAACTTGTTTGGGATTTAATTTCAGATTTAAGATGATATTAGTGTTTCGATTTTGATTTTTTAATTAAAAAAATAAATAAAGATATATTGTAACGATTGTTTCTTATTCTTGTATTTAAAGCTGTTCGTTTAAGTAAATAATACTAATAATAACAACAAATGCGTGTGTGATAATAAAAAAAAAAAAACTGTAAATAAAACTATTATAAAAAAAAGTTACTGTGGCGTAAAAACGGAAAATATTAGAGGATAAATAATTAATCAAGCGGGTTGGTCTGCTGGTAAACTCGTCATCGCAAATCAGCTGATTTCAAAATTGAACTGCCTTTATTATGATTTAAACCTTACAACATTCAATTTTGAAATCAGCTGATTTGCGATGACGAGTTTAGCAGCAGACCAACCCGCTTTTTTTTCCTTTTTTTTTTTGTAACCTCCGGAACTACCGTTAAGGTATATCTTTAGAGGATGATGTAGCGTGTGCAAAAAATGCCAAGCCTGACCAGGATTCGAACCCGGGACCTCCGGATGGAAGGCTGAGACGCTACCACTCAGCCACGGAGGCCGGCGACCTCAACCAACCCGCTTGATTAATTAGTTGTCCACTAATATTTTCCGTTTCTTACGCCACAGTAAGTTTTTTTTTATAATAGTTCTTTAGTGGTTGGGTTCCAATTAATCACACATTTGAGGAATGATCGACCTGATACTGAACAAGACTGCACTTCATTTATATTCATATATATTATCTTCCTGCATCCTCTGAAGTTAATACCTTCGGAGGCTAAACAGGAAGAAAAGTAGACAACGTAATCATTTCGCCTATGATGATTTTCCTTTATTTTTATTAAAACCCCCGGGATACATCCTCATTAAACATATATTTTATTAAAAAGCATTATGAAAAGTATCTAATAATTGTTTAGCGCTTGGGCCACCGGACTGGTCTAGTGGATAATGCGACATCGCAAATCAGCTGATTTCGAAGTCGAGAGTTCTAAGGTTCAAATCCTAGTAAAGGATTTGAATACTAGATCGTGGATACCAGTGTTCTTTGGTGGTTGGATTTCAATTAACCACACTTAATTGAAAGTGTGGTTCGATCTCAGGAGTGGTCGATCTGAGATTGTACAAGACTACATTTCATTCACATTCATTGATATCATCCTCATTCATCCTCTGAAGTAATACCTTACGGTAGTTCCGGAGGCTAAACAGAAAAAGAAAAAAAATTGTTGGCGCTGGTAATGGAACTCGAATCATTCGATCAAGAAAGTGGAAACCCACTTTAAGTATTGACTAGCTTCTTGGAAGAGAATATTACTGTGGCAAACGCAGTTTTAAGAAAAATATGTGCAAGTTTTTTCAAATTTTTATGAATAACGAGAGGGAAGAACGCAGGTTCAAGAATACTTTCAATACTTACAGTATCATTTAATCGATATCCCAAAAAAATAAAATCCCAGACACGGCAGTATGTGGATAATAGATCAATCTGCATTAAACATTGAAAATAGTAACTTTAAGCATGAATGTATTCAACTGTCAACTGATAACAGTCTAAAATCTAGTCCTCATTAAAAAGAACTAATTTTTTTTTCTCCATAAGAAGTAAAAAATACTCACTGCTGAGTGAAAAAACACATAAGTTTTGATTTAAATACCAACAAAGTATTTGTGCGAAAAGATATTTTACAGCAATTAAAAATCCGTACCGGTCTCGAATAGGAATAAATATAGTTCTTCGTCTTGTTTTTGGCAAAAACAATGAATCTAAGAAACCCTTCTTAGATTCATTCCTTTATCATATGTTGACGCCATTCAGAACCACTCAATTGTCAAAACTTATCATACTAATACTTTTGAATCTGTTAATCTTTATATAACGTTTAGTCAACACCCCTCCCTTTATTTTACGGCTTGCTTTATCTGACCTTCTTCTTATTTATTTGTTATTAATGGTTATACTTGTCTTTTAATGTTATTTATCTATTTCCTGTTTTTCAATAAATTGTGGTTCTTGAAAAGGACATCGCTTGATTGTTGATCCGTTCATTTACGATCGTTTTTTGTTACTTTTTAATTTAAAGATTTCTAAATTTTCTAAAATGTTCATTCTTCTTCCTTTGACACATCTGAAAATTAATTCATTAATTTTTCAATTTTCATTGGGATATGTTCTTTTATTAAATGCGTTGCATAAGTAGAATCTTATTTGTGATTTTTAAAAGATCTTAAGTCTTCATTACATCTTAATTTTAATTTTCTTCCCGTTTGTCCAATGTATGTTGCAATGCATTTACATTTTATTTTGTATATACTATTACTAATATGTATATATGTTAGTATTAAAAATTTTGTTTATGTATTATTTGTATTTATAGCCATTTTTATATTATATATACAAAAAAATTGTTTAATTGCGTAAATTTCTTTCCCAGGAAATGTTAATTTAATCCATTTTAAGATTTCTTTTTAGTTTGTTGTTTTAATTTCACTTTATTTATATTTTTATTCATTTTTCTGATCATTTCTTTTTTATAACTGTTATTTTCTGCTATTTGAAAAAACTGTTTAACTCTTTTTTATACGTTAGTTTCTTTAATGATAATTTATGTAGTTTATCTATCATTTGTAGTCTATGTATCATATATCTATTGTGTAGCTAATTTATGCTCCATCGGATGTTTACGATTCGAATCACCCAATGAAGCATAAATTGGTTAGAGCCCCTTTCATACATAAATATACATACATACACACATGCACCTGCTCGCTCACACACAAACAATCACGCATATATACTAGTATTTTCTTACAATCGAATTTAATATAATTCGATTGATAAATTTTTAGTAAAACAGTATAGATGAATCTGAATTGTATTCATTCTTTTCTAAATATACTTAAGTATAACTCTTTCATATACTAATTTTTCGGTCTTCTATACTAATTTTTTTACATTTCAATTAGAATATTTTTAATCTTTTATATTACAAATTCCATCTTTAATCATTTCCATTATTTAATCTAATTATTATATAAATTCTTTATCTATTATCTTCATAAAAAAAACAACATTATTTTTTATTTTAAAATAATTTACAACTTATTTAAAATGCTGAGAATCCTTTGCTGTCGTATGTATTAATATTTATATAAACAAGTGTAATAAAATATTAAATTATGTTGTAAAAGCTCTAGTGTTTACGAAGTGACTTGTGCCCATGTCAGGTCGTTTATTACCTTAAAGTTATAGTATCTAACGTACATTAATATAAATATATAATGCACCCAGTGCATTAATATGAATTAAAACAACTTCTGTTTTTTTTTTCTTTTAAATTTCAACTTTTCTTATATTGATTTATATGTATTATTTTAATTAAAATATACTTTTATTTATTATTTCTTTGTTTTATAATATTATTATGATTAAGGGGGTTTTCGAATTACCTTGCTTAATATAAATAAATTTGATAGAATGTTTTTTTATCTTTAAATAATTCATAGCAAAACTACACTCATTTTCCAAACCTGTGTAAATATATATCTAAATATATATATTTTATTCAGTAGATAAGAGAAATTTTTTTCTTATTAAAAAAGCAAAAAGTAATTTTTGAGATTTTTCAGTAACGTCTGGGTATATGTCAACTCATAAGTTTATAAGTTGTAATTTAATACGTCCATACAAACCTTCGTTACATAAACTTATTTTTTACCTTTTCTTGTATGAATATTACAGAGTTTACAGCTTTATCGAACAGATTATGTATTAATCAGAATATAAAATTTTGTAAAGCTTGCTTTATACTTAAATAATTTTATTACATATTTATATCTATAATCCTAATAAATATTGCATTGCAAAACTTTTTAATAATATACTGGTATTTTATGAATATTCAGTTATATTTTTAAAATTTAATAAAAATAATATACTTCGTATTACTGAGATTTTATTTTAAATTATTCTATACAAAGTTAAATTTTTTAAATTAAATTGAAATTTTCTAATGAAGTTAATTTTTAATTTTCGCTAGAAATAAGATAATTTATTTTTATCGTAGATAAAGTTTAGCATTATCCATTATATTCTATCCAGATGTAATAAAGTTTTTATGATAAAATTACTCAAAAATTTAATTTTCAATTAATTTTTAAATGAAAATAAAAAATTAACTATTCTTACATTATATTTTAAGTTAACGAAGTGCATGATTAAAATTATAGAAAATTAAGCAATAATTTCCTTCTTTACAATAATTAAATCTCTTATAAATTTTAATAACTGATTTAATATTAAATATAAATATAAATAATTGAAGTTACTATTGTGGTAAAGAAAAAAGTTGTCTATTAAAAAAAAATAATAATAAAAAATATTTTTTTATATTATCTTTTAATGTGCGTGACTGTAAACTGACTCTGCGTGACTATTCAAAAAGATTTTTTCCTTTGCTTTGTGTATTTAGTTTTGGTAATAATAAAATGATAGTAAAATTAAACAATGATAATCATACAGCAAAAGTTGAAAAGTTGTTTTTACCGGTTGATTAATTATAATAAAATAACAAGTAGCATGTTATTTTAAATAGGACTTTTTCGACACTTCTTGTAATTTAACATTTCTGTAATTATCAAATTAACCCTTCTTAATTTAATTTAAATAATAAATAGGATAATAATTATTTTCATTTTAAATAATTATAATATCAATATCGTTGTTTATATTAATGAAACAATTGCTTTCTTCAAAATTACACAACAGTTCAACAATACATTTAGAGTCAGATTAAGTGGGTTCTACTATCTAAGTAAAAAAAAGTTGTTTTATTATTATATATAAACTAAAGTACCCGTTCTTCCGTGAGGAAGAAACAAATTTCAATTTTTGGAATTCCCTTTCTTAAATTTGAATTAATCTTACAGTTTATTTAATTAATCCTTACCTACTTTTGTTAAAACAACTCTTAAGTTACTTCTTTTGGTATAGTCATTGCAATTAGTTATTTTTAACAATGATGCCAAATTAAGCTTTCAACGTATCTGACGAACAGGAAATTTACTGATCAAATACTAATCGCTTTGTAGCAATAGCTTACTCTCTAGGGAAAACGTACATTTCAATTTTAATCTTTGCTTACGTTTTTTAAGAATTTGGCAATAATTATGTTAAATATTTTGCCAAATCCGGAGAAAAGCGAGAAATAATGAATAAGAGAGAGTGTTATTCCCATTTTATTTATTTACGTTTACATAAATTAATTAGAAAAAAAATTGTTTTCCTTAAATCTATTAAATTTTAGTTTTTGCGTTTCCTATATTATTAATCTGATGTTATTCTGAAAATTTTCAGTTCTCTTATACTTTGTTAAGTAATTAACAAGTTACAGTTCTGTACTCTGACTCAACTCGAATAACAAACTACAGTAGAGAATCAAAATTTGTACTAGATCAGCGTCTTGTCTCCATCCGCATCTGCCATTGATGGCATCATGCTTTGAACCCATCGGGGTCCTGCGGTTTTTTAACCTCGATCATGATCTCAGGAATCTGTCCCGGGGGGGACACACGAGGAACTTATTCATCCCTAGATGTCTTACTTTGTTCGGTTGATCTTAATCAACATTACAGACACAGATCAATCGGTGTAACATAGTTCCGATGATGTTCATGGGGGAAAGCACATCAGATTCACTCTTGCATGCTTCTTTATGTTGTAGAAACGATCGCACTACACCTTATTACAATGGACAATCTTGCGGGAGGCAGTCTCTGTGATAGCTGGTGTTAAGCCGTTGGACTTGCTTGCTGTTGAGCGCAAGGAG
>JAAAKQ030232679.1:0-11246 GCA_010016005.3 Zanna intricata | reverse complement strand
TTTTTTTTTTTTTTTTTTTTTTTTTATAATATCTACGAGACTCTTACTGTACGGTTTAAAATTTCATTCTAATTTTTACGTTTTAGTTTTGTTATATTATTCTTTTTTTTTTTTAATTTATTGTCTTTCTAGAACAAACAAATACACATCTTATTTTTTTTTTACTTCCTCGGCCAATTCTTTTTGTTGATATTCACTTTATACCATAGTTTTCCTTTTTTAATAAAATTAGTTTAATGACCTTCACGAATCGAAGATCCGTGATGTAATATTGCACTTATTACATTGTAAGTGTAACCCTCTATTAAAAATGAACTCTTTTATTTCTCCATCAATTAATTCAAATAGTTTTAATTATAGAATAAAAATTTTACCAATCGAATTTATTTGTCTTTTATGTACCAAATCTTTGTTGCTACATTTGCAACATTTTCCTACTGTTTGTTGTTTTTTTTTGTGTTGTATTAGCAGTTATAATCTCTTGTAAACTAATAATTTTATTTATTTATTTTTTAATTAAGTGATGATGGAAATTAAAATAATAGATTTTTTTCAGTATTTTCATTTACATAAGAGCATTTACTATTAAAACTAGCTAGTATATTTTCTTTTAAATTTTATTATTTTATCAAGTTCTTGAAGGCTACCTAGCACTATCAGGTGCTACCTAGCGCCGCGATTTATAAACCATCTTTTTGAAGGGAAAGTGACGACATATTCGAGTCATGTGGTTCATCAAATGGAAGAAAAAACTTGTCTAACGAAATTCTAGTTTTTTTTTAAGTATTCTTTATTGCTAATGTAATTGAACTGAAATACAATGTTTTCAAGCTTTTTTTTTTCCATTTTCATTTTAGATTTAGGTTAGGTAATGTGCCTAAAACCTAACTAATTTAGGTTAGGTATGAACCTAACCTAAAACTGAATTGAAAATGGAAAAAAAAAAGCTATGAACTGTAAACATAGTTCGTTGGGACTTCACCGGGCTGTCTAGTTCTGCGGACTCTTACGGTGAAGTTCTAACGAAGTTCTTGATAATTAATTTTAAACTTTTGAAGACATAAAAATGAAATCTAATGAAATATATTTTATTTTCGCAGTTCATAATTTTAAGTTAATAATCTAAGTTAATTGTAAGAACCTCATTTCAGCTGCTTCAAAATTTCTTAATCTATTTCCTCAAAATTCAGGTCTCACTACCCTATCAAAGAATCGGCCGGCATTGTCATTATATTACAACTTATGCTGAGTATCTCTTAGGGCTTGCAGTCGAAAATTTTTGCTAATGAAGCCACACACTGAATGAAACTTACTAATTTTTCTTAGTAGTTTCTTAGTACCTCTTTCTAACATCACAAGCAAGGTGGACAAAATAAGCAACTTGCTCTAGAATTCTATCTTGGAGAACAATTTTGCACCTTACAGGGTACTTACCTCTAAAATCCATCACTATAGCTTTGGTAACTGATATTTTATAGTTATACTTATCACCACAACATTCTCAATTTATGCACTGCTGTTTGCAATTGTCTTGTGTTTGTTGAATAACAACCTTATCTTCCGTATACATCAGTGTATTTAAAAAATCCATTCCTAAAACCTATACCGCTAGAGTTACCTTTTGCTTCATTGACTTCATCCACATAAATATTAAACATAGTTGATGAGAGGTTGCAGCCTTGTCTAACGTCTTGGTTAATCATCTTACTAATGCCCTCATAGATTATATTGCTTATAAAAATTGTGTAGTATCTTTATATATACTTCCAGATGAGTTTCTTTGTGAGATTCAATTGTTTTCTCAGTATCTGTTGCAAAGTAGATACATCATGTACCATTGTCTTTCCTGAATCTCTGCTGCTCGTGACGCAACAAACTATCCATGATCGCTGCCAGTCTACCATTTATCACCTTAACATAAACTTTTTAGGCCTCATTCAAGAGACTGATACCCCTACAATTTTCGCATAAACTTCTGTCTTCCTTTTTAAAAATCTGGATACTACGATTCTTTCTATTCGTTTGGCATAAAAATAAAACCAACACCCATTAAGCTGATTTAGGAATTTCAAGTTAAAAAACCTATTCCATATTTCAACAACTCTACATCCATCAGGACTTTCCTATTTTTCAAAGATCTTAATTACATTTCTAGCTCTTTTAAAGTTATAGGGCCTATCTTTCATTCTGCTATAGGGTGTATATTTCATTGTGAGATATGAATTCTTTTTTTCTTTCCTTTGCATCCGTTCACAAACATGCAAAAAAAACAACCAAATCTTTTCATTAATAATATTCATACTTGCTCGGTCTCTCTATTTTGCATTCATACTTCTCGTAATCCTATATGCTAGAGACTGTCTAACACAAATTCTCGTTTCTAAAGTAGAGACAAATTTATCTCACGATTCTTGCTGCTCTTTACGTGTCATTGTCTTGGCCAAGTTCCGTTTTATTTCATAGAACTCCCGCGCTTGATCCGTCTTTTGTTGGAGAATTTATGCAAATATCTTCTCTCAGTAGTCTTTATTGTCTTCATTCCAGAATTTTAACCGTTTTTTTCTTCGGCTCGCTATGCTCGCAGTACCGAAAGCTTTTTGGGCAGCTTGTTTTAGTGCATCTTTTATGACCTGCCAATCTACACTTATTGAATCACTGGTTGGCAGGACTGTAAGATACTTATTGAGTCGGGTCTGTTATAAGTTGCTTTACTTTCCTATTTTATAAATTATAATAATTTAATAACACTGAAAATATTACAATAAAATAAAATATTGAAATCATGAAAATATTATAGTAAAAAATAACATTAATACTGAGTTATTTAATTTTATTTTGAAGGAAATCAGAACTGGTTTTTAACCAAAAGTTCTTCACTTCAATAATTTTTACCATAACTTTGTTATTTATGATAGGATTTAAATAGATAATATTCATGTTCTTTGTCATAAAACGACGCTTAACATTTTTTTGTAACATAACATTTTAATAAACCTGAGTTTGCAATGATATTAAATTTTAAGTTTACATGGCCACAATTTTGAAATGGATTGAGAGATGAAGTTCATTATTTTTACATAAGTAAAATTCTTGGTGCCATAAACGTATACGATATTTCAGGTTCATACGATTAATCAATCCTGATATATAAATTATGTTAAAAATACAAAATTGCGAATAATCACAAAATAAGTATTTCCGGACATATTTCGATATAAATTCTATTGTTGTATAGAACTGGGGGACCGTCCTATGAATTCTTCTAACGGTTTTTATAAATATCCTATATATATAATTTTTTTTTGTTCTTAGTAAAAGTGTTAAATTCATTTGCATGTCATACTTCTTAAAAAAATAGAAGTACGAAAGCAAGGATTAAATGTGAATAAAAAGATAAAAATACATCAGATAAATATAGTCATGCACGAAAAAAATGTTTTGAAAATTAAAGCTGTTTTACCACGACATGCAATATTTTCTAAAGGTTTTTTTTGTTGTAAGGTTTGTAGTATAAACAAAAGAATTATTTCGTTGTAATCTTTGTGAGATCATACTGGTGCAAGTATATTTCTGTTAATATATTGGTCTGGTATATATCCTTACTCTTTTTTTTTATTTTTATTTTTTGCACTATATTCTGGTGCTTTTGTTGTCAAATTAAAAGGTTTATACTCATCACGTAAATAGATATATTTTTTACTTTTAAAACATAATAGCAAAATTTCCGTTCGTGTCAGTTTCCCTTTCTTTATTTTTTTGTTTTTGTTTTCAAGTCGATTCAATTTTCGATTTGAAATGCTAGGCCAGGTCTGGGTCATGATTTAATTCACTCTTTCTAAAAAGAACTGCCGGAACGCTTTCAATCGCGTTTTTTACCCCCTAAAAATATACTATCTGATCGATATTTTCAATTCAAGACTTTTTCACTAGAAAAAAGATAAAATAAAAGAAAAAAATACTGATTTTTTTTTTTTCTTTTATTTTGTTGTCTTTTTTCTTCTTTAAATATCTCCTATTATATGATATTTGTGCTCTAATGATCATATTTATCATTTTTAATATTAAACGTCGTTTACGTTAGTGTTTTATTCATCAGATGATAGATATTTATTTTTCATAAAGAATCTGCAGGTTTTTTTTTTTAATAAGATTTAAAATCTGCGGAGAGAAAATAAACATAAATAATTTAAACAATTTATACATAAACATATTTAACATAATTTAAACAATTTATATATAAACATATTAACATAATTTAAATATTTATTTACTCTGTAAGTTTTAAAACTATTTTTTTAAAGTTATTAGTTCATCATGATTTTTTTTTAAGTTTCGGGTTTTGATATTGATTCTTATATGAGCTAAAGTTAATTTGTTGTTTGTTTTTTGGTTTCTCATACATGACTTGTGACAAATGTTAATTTTTATACTCACGTTTTTTATTTTGTTTTGTTAACCATTTAATTTTATTGTTCTCAATAACTATTTAACTTTTAGTTTCCTTGTTTACCTAGTTAAATTTTTAGTTACCATATAACTTTCTTTTTTTTTAACAGTTAATTGTCGAATTGTTTGTATTTTGTTATGCACATTACATTCTTATTCGTTATACTTTTTATTGTACTTACTGTGTAAACTTTTATATTGTCTTGAAAGGTATCACTAGATGTCTCCCTTTCACATCATTATTACTCTGTACAATTTACTTATAATTTTATTGTTCAGGAAACTGATTGTAACTAAAACATTGTGCAAAACAGGAAAAAATTGGTTCTATCCAGTTGAAAAGTCATATTGAATTATCAGAAAATATTGAAATATCAATTAATCTTTTTTTTCATCTCTGGGAGTAATGCTTTTAATTTATGATATGTTTTGAAAGAATTTCAAATTAAGTTGTTTAATGTGAATTTTATTCTGTTTTTTTTTTTTTTAATGATCATAGGACCAGTAAAATTATATGTATCACCATTACAGAGTGGCGATTACATGATCAGCATTCTGTCAGAATCATCCAACATTTTAACTCTAATGCGTAGCGAATAAAGTCCTTCGACACACTTCTTGTGCCTTTGCTTTCTTATGATCAATGGGTATTTTAATCACTTTCAAGAATACCAAGTTGTAATAAACTAGATTACATGGGTAGCAATTAAATGCGTACATGTTGTATAATTACAATGCGTACTCTATTTACATGTATTACTCTTGTTACATTAAACTCATTACTTTATTTTTGTCGTAAGTAACAAACGTGTAAATAACCTTTAATCTGGATTTAAAAAAGTTTTTTTTTTTTAAAGTGAAATTATAAGGGCGTATAAATTATATGATGTCTTATAATGCATTTTAGGTCGTAACATTACAATATTATATTTTTTACAAATATATCAATATACTTAACCCATGGTAAAATTATTTGTTGAGGATAATCTAAACATTTACAGAGTTTTGATCAATTATTATTGATTTCTGTATTAAATGTTTGTTTTTATTATATCGTTTCGCAAATAGAATTAATTTCTCATTAATGTTTACATCTAATAATCTATTAATTTCTATTTCTAATTTTATTTATTTTTCATAAAAATAATTTGTTTATTATTAATTTTTTATCAGTCCATTTTTTGCCTAGATATTCATTGACAGAATATTATCATTGGTAGATAATTGCTAATGCTCCTTTTTTGTTTTATTTTATTTAAAAATTTTGTTTTTTTTATAATTTAATTTGTTTTATAAGGATTAGAATAAAAGGGTTTGTCAAAATTGTAAACTTCTACTACAAGAAATTTCAATATATGGGTAAAAATAAGTTACGTTTTACCATTTTTATCAAAGAAATTACTTTTTTTTTTCCTTCTATGTCATTTGAAAAACCTCCTTTTATTTTCATAGAGAAAAAATTCATATTTTAAGATAGTTTAATTCTTATTTATATCTTAAAAGTTTCAGTTTGAGTATAGATTTTATTGTATTTTGACTACTGCTTGAGAATTTTTTGTTTTTCTGATGAGTCGAAGAAACCATACTGCAGGTACAAAGTTTTTTATTATTTATTTTTCAATAGATAAAAGTTTACGATCATTATTCAATTTTTAAAGTTATCTTTCTATTAAAATTCTTTGCGCCTTGTTTACTCTTAATAAATATGATCTTATTTATTTTAATCTTATAGGTTTAGTAGTACGTGATTAATGAAAAACGTATGATTTTTAACTTTACATAGTGCCCAAAACAAAGCCCGATTTATCTTTTAGGTTGCTAATAAACAGAACCCCTCTGAATAAATTAAAGGCTCCCCTATTGTACTCTGCTTTGTTAGAGGTCAACCACAAATCGTAAGAAACATTGTCTACCGACTGAAAATCACACGATACACCGAATTCTCTTAACCTTAAATCCCACATAACCTTTAGGTATTTCACGTGAAATCTGCCCTCTAATTGGTTCCAAAAATCGTATTATTGTTAACATTACTTGATTAAGCTTTAAAATATAACGTAAATGGTAGCAATATCATTGCTGTATAAATAAAACAGTTGAGTTTCATTCAGAGTTTATCCCATTTATTTAAAAAGTAATTAAATGATATGGATCGTTTAATTTAAATATTATTACACACAAAATTTTTAATCGATGATTTACTTCAGTTCATAGAAAAAACTAATTATGTATATACATGTTAGTAGAACGTTTAGATGGGAGTTTTTTCTTTATATATAGGATAGCAGTCAGGTATGAGTTAACTGGCAGTGGGAGGTTGCGTGTTTTGTATGCCCTCCTCCTGTGCAGTGACTGTTTATTTTTAAAGAAATAATCGAAAATGATGTTAATCAACTTTTACAATATCTAATTTGAATATACAATATAATTTTTTTTTATATCAACCTTAGAATAGATGAATGAATTATTAATGATTATTATGTTTAAAATTAAAGCCTGTAATGACTGTATGCTGAATTACCTGGCGTTCTTAGAGTATCGGCTCTTTTAAATAACCCGTAATGTAATCTTTTTTAAAATTAGTGGAAAATATTTTCTAAAAAGATTGTTTCAGTTTGCTTTTGTCAAAAATGTTTTGCGTACAAGTTTTTATTAAAATATTATCCTTAGTGAATTAATCATAATTCAGCTAATGCTGAACTCAAGATCTGCTAGGGGGAGAAGAAACTTGCTATGAGGCTTGTGAACATTTTTATTTTGGTTTTTATTTTTTTCGTACGATTATATTTTTAAAGAATTTTTTCTTCATCAATTGAAATAGCGGATGAAAAATACACATCTTCAGTTACTAAATTATAATTAACTTTTCTGTTTTATAGGAAATTAAAATTTTTAATTATTTTCTAGATTCTGAGTAATTGATAAATTTTTCTACCGAAAACGGATATCTTTAATGAAATTAATTAAAATTCATAGATCTTATATAATTTTTTGAGAATTTCTGTTAATTTTAAATAGTACTACAACCAATTGGGTTTAACAAATAAATATTTGTAGAAGTTTACCCAAATTCAACTCTTAACATAAAGTACATTCTCTTAATTAAAAATTTCGTTGGGAAACACCTCAAATTATCTTTGCGTCGGGAATCGTTTCTAGATGTATGTATGGTGTATGTGTATGTTTATTTAAATACACACGCGCGCACATACACACACACATAGAGAAAGAAAGAGATAGAGTGAGAGAGAGAGAGATTGAGTGACGCATAATTAAAATTATAATTATTGATCACCACACCTAGGGAACCTAGGGAAGATTAGTACGCCACAAATTTTAATATTTTGCCTCATTCAGATTCAACATTAAAAAAAATTCACTTCACTCCTGCTGTGACAGCGGTTTACTACTATTTAGGTGCTGATAACTCCTCATTTAGATAAAAGAAGATTATATTTAAATAAATAAAACAAATAAGCTGATAGATTCAAATAAGAATATTCAGTTTTAAGTTCTCGATTTTTGAGAACAATTTTCAACGGTGGGGGTTTCAGTATGATGTTCTTGAAATAATATTTTTCCTAATTAATATTTTACTCATAAAAATATTTAAAAAATTTCCGTTTCAGATCAGTTAATGTCTTGACTACAGATTAAGATCTGTATACTAAATATAAAATTAATATAAAATTAAATTGGAAGTAAAATAATCAAATGAAAAAGTTATTTTTATATATTTTCCTTCACGGAAAATCAATGTTAATTTTATTTCCTTATTTATTTATTCTTTCTTGCTACATTCTCTTAAATTTATAACGTTAAAATTGAAATTTATTCAACAGCTTTTGTCAGATCATTGTGATCAAAAAATTAACTCATTAACCTGTGTTACGAGAAGTCGTTCATTTAAATTTTAGGTCATAGTTACATATAGCCCAGCTAATTCTCAAGTACGGTTATTTTCTTCATGCACGCAACTTATGTCGTTTGAAAAAAAAAATTCGCTGTTGTGACCAACGATCTGATACATTATGTATAATCATGCACCCGAGCAGAGTTATTTATTTTTAGTTTGTATTTGTATTTGTACGCGTGTGCAGAAAATTTGCAGTAAATATAAATATTACTGTAATTTGTTTGAAAATTTGCAAAATATTATTTTGAACTGGCTGATAAAAATTTAGTTTTACATTCTTCTAAATTTTATGTTTATTAAACTTATAATAAATTTTTGTACTAGTGTAAGACCTACCGCATGCGAAACTTTCTTTTTATTTGTTATGTATGCGTACTGCTTAAAAATATTTATATTATTATATATATTTATTATTATATATAATATATATATATATATTTATAATATAAATATTTTATATTATTTGTAATTAATAAAACGAGATAGCGGTGCAATACAGACGTTAAATTTCCTTAATATTTACTTACAAAAATTTAATTTTTAATAATCACTATTAAAGATTAGAGTAGAGTATTAATCTATTGTTATTGTACACAGTAATAATTAATGTATAAAAATTACATATTTACAGAGATTATATATAGATTTACGAATAATGTGGTGAGGCTTATTTAAATAAAATTTATTTATTTGCTAACTATAAATTGTTCTTTTTTTTATCTTAAGTTTTGAATCCTCTGTAATATTTATTCGAATATGATAAAATATTCCATATTTAAATGTTCCTGTATGAAATCTCATATACGTTTTGTTCATAGAAGCCTATATGAAAATCTGTTTTTGGCGCCACTGAAATATTACGTAAACAGTTTCTTCTTAGTATAAGGGTTGGATAAAAATCTTATTTCTTACATAAACAAAGGAAGGCAACCTCCTTCATTTATAATTTTTCAATCGGAATAGTTTTTCTTCATAAATATAACTTGTGTACGTAATTTAATTTTATATATGTATATATATACATATATATATAATTTTTTTTTTGTATTTTTTTAATATATTAAATCATACAAGTTTACAAATGCTTTTCATTATATATATATATATATATATATATATTTATTTATTTATAACACACACAAATGATAGATATTTACAATATTAATATCTAACAAGAAAAGTATTTCTTCTCTTATTGTGAACTGTTTAAAACAAATTACGTATTATTATTTTTTTTTTTAATCTAACTTAGTTAAATGTAATTTAAATTTGATTTTTACTTAGCACAGATCGAGATTTTATTTCAGTTATACTAGTGGCATTATACTCGTATCTTTGTATATAAAATTTCAAGCTTACATAAAGAGTTACTTTTTTATTTTTTATGCTGAAACTCGGCGGTAATCTTCTTTCGTAAAGAGTTTTCGATTATTTTTTGAAATAATATTTCTTAAAATTAATAAGAGAAACGACTTCAGAAAAGTAATGTTTTGGGCTATACTTTTGTTTACCAAAATATATAACTGTGTAAAGTGAACAAAAATGAAAGTAAAAGTTCTTTTTAATCCTAATAACCAATCTTTTTTCAATGGCTTTCCCAAAATGGTAAAGACGCATTAGCGTATTTAGTAACTAACATCACAGCCTAACAATAATTTTTGTTTCATTTTTTGAAATTGGTTAATTTTGATTACGTTAAGAAACGTTTAATGTTAGTCACACGAAATTTTAAAACTTTCATTGGTTAGTTCAAACAGGAATACATTTTGGATAATGAAAGAAAATACCCGAGTTAGGATCCATTTTCATTTTCTGAAAACTACCATTCGTTTTAAAAAGCCTGATTTTCTAAGCTATTTTGTCAATATCTCATAAATATAAATACAAGGAAAGAAGAAAATTTATTCATTAGTTAAAAGGAAAAAAAACGTCATTAAACAAAATTTTACTACTTTTTATGCGATTTACAATTTACATAACCTAGCTAAATTAGTAGCAAGAAATAATACTAATTTAAATACCTAAACTAACAAATTTTACCTAAGAGGACAACTAGAAATATGGAATAAAATGTCGGACAGTATGCCAAGCAGTATGAACTTTTTTACTTTAAGCCTTATTTATATAAATTTATATATACCCAAAAAATACATTTAAGAACAAAAGTTTTAGCCCATCTTTGTTGATATTAAGCCACTGAATAATATTATCGAATTTCAATAACCTGCACGATAATTCTCGACTTTTATGAAAATTCAGTTAGAAAATTTTAAATCTATTATTTTGGAAATAGAAGACCACAAAAAAATCGCTGATTTACTTTTTTTAACTACGTAATATCCTTGTTTTAAATTCTTGGAACTGCAGTTAATATAAAACCCTACAAATTAAATCTTCATTCTATTTGCTACAGGGAGTGCCTCCACAATAATCTTAATGTTCTGGGTGAAATTCACTCTTGATTAGTTAGAATTGTATCTCATGTTTTATGCATCAAACTATATGAAAGAGACTTATATTAGGACAAGACTTATATTATGAAAAGACTTATATTAGGACGTTAAATTTTTATAAATTTCTTATTCCTTGGAATTACTGTTGTAAAACTGTTTTTTGTAAAAAAGAAATCTGTTTCTTACATTACAAAACGATACGTAAAGAAATAAATTTAATCTTTTATTGTAAAATATCTACTTTCGGTGTAGTAATAGGTCACAGGAGGTAAAGTTTAATTAATAGATTAATAGTTGAAATGTTTATATTTTTTGTTATACGAATTACATATGTGTTAAGTTTAATTTCTTCTTATTCACAAATTTTTTATAATTTAAAAATGAATAAAATTATTAAATAGGCTGTGGCATGGAGCCGTCTTGTTTACTAA